>CAAKHD010009380.1:19372-45944 GCA_901007705.1 Fistularia tabacaria | reverse complement strand
ATCCCTGATGACGTCCCACCTCCACCTTGAACTTCTCTGTTTCACCTGCAGCACACTTCACCACTGTCTCACAACCAGCATACATGTCCTGGACCAGTCTAACATATTTTTCTGCTATTCCAGACTTCCTCATACAAAACCAAAGTTCTTCTCTCGGCACCCTGTCGAATGCTTTTTCTAGGTCTACAAAAGCGCAATGTAGCTCCCTCTGACCTTCTCTGTACTTCTCTATTAGCATTCTCAAAGCAAATACTGCATCTGTAGTATCTGTAGTATACTGACTTCTGCTCTCAGTTTAGTTTCTGCTACTCTCCCATAACTTCATTGTGTGGCTCATCAACTTTATCCCTCTATAGTTACTGCAATTCTGCACATCCCCCTTATTCTTAAAAATGGGCACCATCACACTTCTTCTCCACTCCTCAGGCATCTTCTCTCTCTCTAAGATCCTGTTGAATAATCTAGTCAGAAACTCTACCGCTGCCTCTCCTAGACATTTCCATACCTCCACAGGTATATCATCTGGGCCAACTGCCTTTCCATTCTTCATCCTCTTCAATGCCCTCCTCACTTCACTTTTACTAATCACTGCTAATTTGTGGTTTACAATAGTCACCTCTTCTTCCCTTCCCTGTTTTTCATTTTCCTCATTCATCAGCTCTTCAAAGTACTCTTTCCATCTTCCCATCACTCTTCTAGCATCTGTCAATACATTTCCCTCTCTATCCTTAATCACCGGGACCTGCTGTACATCCTTTCCGTCTCTATCTATCTGTTTTGCCAACCTGTATAAATCATTCTCTCCTTACTGTCTAACTGAGCATACAAGTCATCGTATGGCCTTTGTTTGGCCTTTGCTACCTCTATCTTTACCTCACGCTGCATCTTCCTGTACTCCTGTCTGTTCTCTTCAGTCCCGCCAGTGTCCCACTTCTTCTTCGCTAACTGACACACCAAGTACTCTCCTACCTGTCTCCCCGATCACATTAGCTGTAGTTGTCCAGTCATCTGGAAGCTCTCCCTGACCACCAAGAGCCTTTCTCATCTCCTCCCTGAAAACATACAACACTCCTCCCCTTTCAGTTTCCACCACTTTGTCCTCTGCTCTGCGTTGATCTTTTTTATCATCAGAGTCATCCTACAAACCACCATCCTATGCTGCCTGGATACACTCTCACCTACCACTCCTTTGCAGTCACTGATCTCTTTCAGATTTCCTCGACAACACAAGATGTAGTCTACCTGCGTGCTCCTATCTCCGCTCTTATAAGTTACCCTATGTTCCTGTCTTTTCTGGAAAAAAGTATTTACTACAGCCATTTCCATCCTTTTTGCAAAGTCTACCACCATTTATTCCTCTGGGATCCTATCCTGGATACCAAACCAGCCCATCACTTCTTCATCACCTCTATTGCACCAATTACCACTCTCTCATCTCTGTGGATATTCTGCATCACTTCATCTAACTCATTCCAGAACTTCTCCTTCTCCTCTAACTCACATCCTACCTGTGGGGCATAGCCACTAACAACATTGAGCATGACACCTTCAATTTCCAGTTTCAGACTCATAAGTCTATCTGACATTCTTTTCACCTTCAGAACATTCCGAACAAACTCCTCTTTCAAGATAACTCCTACTCAATTTCTCTTCCTGTCAGTACCATGATAGAACAACTTAAAACCTGCTCCCACTCTTCTAGCCTTACTACCTTTACATCTGGTCTCCTGGACACACAGTATATCCACCTTCCTTCTCTGCATCATGTCAACCAACTCTCTACCTTGTCCTGTCATCGTCCCAATATTCAAATTTCCTACTCTCAGTTCCAGACTCTTGCCTTTCCTCTTCTCTCTCTGCTTCCGAGCACACCTTCCTCCTCTCCTTCTTCGACCCACAGTAGCTCAATTTCCATTGGTACCCTGTAGGTTATCGGCACCAATGGCGGTCGTTGTTAACCAAGGCTTGACCAATCCGGTATGAAGTTTTTAGGTTTTATTTGAATATTTGGTTTTGGCAAAAGTTTTACACCGGCTGCCCTTCCTGACGCAACCCTCTATATTTATCCGGGCTTGGGACCGGCCCAGGGAGACACTGGCCTGTGCCCCCCGAGTCTGGCTCCAGGGGACAGTGGCCTGTGCCGCCCTGAAGCTGCATTACATTTAATTAATGGACACACTTTGTCCTAATTTCAAAGTGTTTTTTGAAGTGAGATTATGTGGTCTGCAGCTAAGAAAAAAAAGCTGACAAAGACAAGGAAAAACTGTACGGAGACATAAGAAAAGAGGAGAACCAATATGCTTTATCGTGGTACTGTTTAGTTAAGTATCTATTATGCTCCGGAACCACAGCACTTTATTCCTGCAATTGGACTAACAAAGCATTATCGTACTTAATGTATACAAGCTATAAATCCTCTGTTATCTACTGCTCATTCGACTAACTATAAATGTTTGTAATGTATAAATGCAAATCAGTGATTAGAAGAGGTATAAAAAGTAATTTTATTAATCAACGTTATAATATAACGGCATAATCACTCAAAGTGCAAGGGATTATAAAAAAGATAAATAAGTTAGTAACTATCTCAATACCTCAAAACAACAGGTGAAGACAAGACAGTTTCTGGACAGCCCATTAAAAAATAAATAATAATGATAATAATAATGACAACTTCCCTGGAAAAGATTTACTGCACTGTCCCCCAGAATCACAACATAACAAATACAACACAGGAAAATCACCACTCCATCCAGATTCCAAATACATTAAACTGATAAGTTAAGGCTACAATGACATATTGATGAGCTCTATACTGTCAGCAGTGCTTCGGCTCCAGAGACAGACTGGATTGACTTTTAAGCCTTTTAATGATGCATGCAAAATATATAGGATATAATTTGCCATTGTATTGTGTTAAATATCTATATATATGTGTGTATGTATCACAGTCACACACACACACACACACACACACACACACACACACACACACACACACACACACACACACACACACACACATATACGTGTGTGTTTATGTGAGTATGTATATACATATAATATTGTATAGGAATATATATGTATATTTATATGTGTGTGTTTGTTTATTGTCTGTGTTATTATCTTTAAAATAAAATAAAAAAATGTACAACGCGAATAGAAACGCGCTTGAGACGGGTAATATCTGGACCCAACAATTTAATCTTTGCTAAAAATCAAATTGAACTACAGCAAGTGTACGGGTTCTCGGCCTCTCATTGGTGGTTTGGACTCGGTGGGCGGGATTTGGGGCAAGGCTTCATATTTTTGGGGGCTTGGTTGGACGTTTGAAATTTTAATCGACTGTGTTGCTGCAGGCAAAAGTCGCTGGGTTGTTTTTGAAGTTACATGAAATAATTATAAAGGACTTGATTCTTTCATTTATGACTCGATGAAAAGAGAGAAGCGCCAGTAGCAGGTAAGAAGCGATATATTTCCAGGGAAGGCAAGACAGTAAACATACGACAAAGCTCATACTTTGTATTCAATCGTTTACTGGCCTTAATTGCAAGAATAAGAGTAGCTGACACGGTCATGAGAACAGGATATCACAACTGTAAATCACTCTGTATCTCTGTATGAAAAAAGAGTTTAGATTATCTTACTAAAAAAAAATGGGGACAAAACACTGGTCAGCGCGCCAAGCTAGGTTCAACTGTCAGTCAATGGCACTGACTGAAAACAAAGCTGTCGCATATTAACATTATATTACAGTTGACGTGTACTGCAAAAGATAATTCATTCTTAATTAAAGCGTAACGGTTGCACAGGGTGCAGTTCACTGGAAAAGCGCAGACTGGCTTCCCTGCAAATGTAGGATAAAGGGAGCCCCTCCCCCATGTAAGTACCAACAGATGGACCCAAACAATGCAATTCTGGGGGAGTGGGCATGATAAAGCGAACCACTGTACAGGGCGATCATTGGATGCTCCAGTCAGCTGACCTAACTTTGCATGACATTTGAAAATTACAATTGAGAAAGGGTCTTCCGGTGTTTCCCTCATTTTTTAATTGTTAAACAAGGGGGGTGAAGACAGGCTACGGTGGGCGTTGTTTATATGACACCTTGTTGTGTGATCTTGTCTTTATTAGCTATCGATCCTTCCTTTTGGGGAAAAATAGGAAGCCCAGCCAGCAACAACTGAAGAGTGAGAGATACCAGTCATGCTCAGAAGGATCACCCGTCTGCTTTTTGGAGGAGAGGAGGAGACCTCCGATGATGTTCTGTCCGGGGAGGTGGTGGAAGAGGGTTGGCTTGTGATAAATCATCAAGGTGGGTTGTGTTATATCACGACATAGGCTGTTTAATTCATGATTATTCTCAATATTTTAGAATATCAGGCCGAATCGTGTCACATCTTAGTTAAATTCAACAGATAACATTGGGAAGATGATGATGAATGTTTTGTTGACAGCGTTAAAGAGCAGGCGTGTGCCCCTATAGGTCTGGACCAGGTTGGGGGAAAAACTTAAACGATACTCCTCAGCCTGTAAAGATTTAAAAATATTCTTTAATATGAATTTGAGTTTGCATACAGCATAGTGAGTATTCCACTTTCCTTTAATAATTGTGAATGTGTCTGAATTACCCGTATTTACATTTTTAATTTTTACCCATTTTCAGGTAATGCACTCATGTACATTTTGTTGATGATTTTTAAGATGAATAGTTGGCAAATTTATCATGGTATTTACCCATGATTTATACACATCCAAGTCAAATTAGTGGTGTGCGAATCTGTTTGATGATTTCAATGTACTGTTTTAGAAATGTAGATTAATCTATTTAACTCACTAAATGCCGATATGAGATCCAACTTCTTCAAAGAACAAAAAACGTATTTGTCTGAATTGCATAAAAGATCAATCATTCTCCTATGTCAAAATTTTCATTGAAAAGATCTTAAAATCACTGACAATCAAGTGCCTGTCACTTTATAAGCATAATGATTTTTTTTCTCAGTCAAAGTTACATTAAACTCAGTTAGATTCACGTGATTCAACGCTCACTTTGACTTGGATCACTGAAAGTGAAGATTTGTGTCACTAATGGTGTTCCTGGATTGCTATGATATCATTATGCTACAATGTAAAAATGACAATGAATTTATATTTGAACGAGTTTTACATGTGTGGCTCCAGAGGCAACTTCAACAGAGACCTACAATGTAGAAGAGCTCACCACGCAATCAAACCCTGTTGCTGAAATGAAAACTGATAACAGGTAATTTCAAGTCGTGCCGAACCCAATATAGTTGCATCACCTTGCAGGCATTGACTTGCCTGAATGAGAGCTTGTGTTTTTCTCCAGTGAGAAAGATACAGACGTCACTCTTGCAAGCGGCATCGGCTCAAACGGTCGAGCCATCTCTGCCTTGGTCTCTCATCTGGAAGCTCCAACAGAGGTCGTTCAGGTGACCTGCTCCCAGAGGGCTAAATCCTTGGTGAACCGCCACCACATGTCACGTAACGCTCTTCAGCGGCAGAACCGCATTCGCCAGGGAGTCATGCATCCGTCCTTCAACCTGCAACAGCCGTGGCATCGCAACCTCAGTCATTGATGCTTCGACTGGAAATCCAGGAAATGATTGACAGAACCCTTTCTGAAATTGATCTGTTTTTTTTTTTTTACCCACAACCAGCCAAAAGATACATCTCAAATTGACGTAATATTTTATGACATTTGACAATGTGACCATTTGATAGGCAGCTCTTAAATTCCGCAAAAAGGTTCATCTCATGAAATAACGCACTGTTTTTATGAAAGCAGCAGCTACAGCCATTGCAGAACTGGTCCTGAAACATTTGATGTGGTATTTTATACGTGCACTGCCATGCTTTTTGTGATTGTACAGCAATAAAAACATATTTTGAAGTTTGTGCACTGTATGTGTGATGATTTTTGCTGAATGCCACTTCAACTGCCTCCAAGTAAATCTGAATATCTCATTAGTAGGCAGGTAATTTCACCTGCTGTGGTCCACCACATGCTGAGTTGAGTGCAGAGAAGCGTCGGGGTGGAAACTTGGACATACTAGCCACGAAATATGGATACTTCCCCCGGAGCAAAACTTAACAAACAGCCAACATTTAGTTACAAAAGTTTCGGCTCATCTCGGACGACTGAAATCTCCTCGCCAGGTACATTCATCTGTCTCAAACCGCTCCGAGCTACTTTCGGCTGCTGATATGCAGCAAGTTGGTGTCCGGTGAATCTAGAACATGTAGACTTTTTAAAAATGGTAACCCAGTTAAACCCCTCCTCTGTATTGCGCTCACAGATCCGAGCAAGTTTTCAAAGGACATACCGCTCAAACAGGTGCTGTCTGGCTTTGACAGCGTGTGTGACTGGGACCCGGCTAAAGACAAAGAGGCTGAGCAGGATCCTGTCGAAGGCCACATTCATGTGTTTGCTTTTACTGCTTTGATCACCTTTTCTGCCATAGTGACTGTCGCTCTGATCCTGCAAATCTACCTCGGGGGACGTTTGGTACGTCCTTTATGTACTTTCACACCAAAAATGTTTCATATTTTATTAATAGTCTTTGTTTTAGATTGTGTACATTTGTTGCAACTTCACAATTTTCCAAACTTTTTCAAAATCCTCCCCCCAAGTCAGGTTCAAACCAGTTTTATTTGTGACGTGTGTAAATTTCTGAGCAGGGCTGCTCGGGGATTCAGTGATTTCCCAGCCCCCAATTCCCCTCTTCCTGTGCTAATGCTAAATGTGCATGTGTATGTAAGTTAAGCCGCTGTGGAATTATTATTCGAGGCGGCGCAGTGATAGCCACTTTCACCTCACATTGAAATGTTCCTGGGGTCAAGGGTGGGCTGTGGACTTTCTGCACGGTGTTTGCATGCTCTCCACGTGCCAGTGCGGATTCTCTTTCCTCCTCCCACACACCCAAGACATACGAGAAATTAATTGAAGACTGACGTGTAGATGAGTGAGTAAACGGTTTTATGTTTCTATGAAGCCATATGATTGACAGGCAATTAGTCCTGGGGGGAACCACACCTCTCACCTGAGATTGGCTCCACTGCAAACCTACAACAATATCTATGAGATAAGCAGTGCAGATAATAAACAAGCGAATTATTATCTCTCCTGACTCTGTAGGATTTCATAAAAGGTGTGCTGGTGTCAGATGACGACCGGTGCACGGAGCTCGGCCAGAGAGTCCTTCGTGATCACGGTTCCAGCGTGGATGCAGCCATCGCTGCAACTCTGTGTTTGGGTGTTGTGCATCCACATGCATCTGGTGTTGGTGGGTATGTGATTGACCCAATGTGAACCGTACTAGTTGTGAATTAAACAGACCTGCAACGTTAAGAAAACTGTCTTTTGTTTTTCGTCATCCAGAGGAGGGATTATGTTGGTCCATGATGTAAGGCGAAATAAAACCAGAGTGATCAATTTTCAAGGCGCTGCGCCACAAACAATCAGGACACAAGGATTGGAAGATAAGATTCTAATGGAGGTAAATCACCTCTTCATTTCATATTTTTGACAGTTTCACGAATAGGGGATTAAAAGAATGCAATTTTTTTGTGTTTTCTTTTCATACATGCAGCCAGGGTTGCAAGTGGGAGTGCCAGGGTTGCTCATAGGATTACAGCAAGCTCACAGGATGTATGGAAGGTAAATCTTCAATCTGTCTACAATTATTTTACCTCAAACATGTTTACCACAAAAAAAAATTCAGCTTAACGTGGAAAGAATTAGTCACTGGAGCAGCCAGCATTGCCAAGGAGGGCTTCAACATATCGGAGAGCCTGGGTGAGTAAGACCCACCTCCCCTTTTTTATCAAGTTCTCATGCAGGTTCTTACTCCTATTATTACAGCCATCTCAAAAGAACAATAACACGCACGTGGCTCATTTGTCTCTGCTACAGCCGAGGCAATATCAAATGTAAAAGGTCAGCAGCTACCGCAGCAGTTTAGGGCCTTGTTCCTCCCAAGTGGAAGACCTCTGCATCCTGGTTCATTTCTGAGGATGCCCGGTCTGGCTGCCATCCTGGAAACGGACCCGTTGAGCTTTTACACTGGAAACTTGTCATGGGAAATGGAGGAGGAGGTAGGGATCAATTTGATCTAATTGTTTTTAGCGTGAAATGAGAGCAGGTGGAACAGACAGAATCTTGAAAAGGCCTTTCTTCCTTCGTTTAACCCCCCCCCCCCAGGTCCGAGCAAACGGGGGGCTCCTGAGCAGAGAGGACATTCGTAACTATCATGCAGATATAGAGCAACCAATGGAAGACCAATATAATGGTTAGGACTCACTTTCCTTCATCAATTTAACTGAAAAATATGCATGGGATATGATTCCCATTGTCACTTTTTTTTATAGATTTTATAATTAAAGTCCCACCTCCCCCGTCTTTGGGTGCAGCTCTGGTGTCAGCTCTCAAACTTGTAAATTACTTCAGTCTCAGAGAGAAAAATAACAGAGAAAATCAGACACAGCACTGGGCCACTGAGGTACTGAACACTGGAACAACAGTGTTTTATATATACTGGGGCCAACTTTAAATACTTTTCCATTTGATAGTTGCTTTTCTCCTTGTAAGGCGCTGAAAGCAGTTTTAGGTTTGACAAGTGGGTTGGACGACCCTGAATATAACTCCACAGTGACTGAGCTGATGTCTGACATTATAAGGTAAACTTTTTCATTTTTATGCCATAGTGTCATGGTTGTAATGGCTGGCAACGGGCGTGGGGCGCAGAAAAAATTATAGATACTTTTTTGTCGGGTGCAGGGGACAGAGAAATTGTGCTGTTAATTTTTCATTTACTTTTCAATTATAATAAGAATAAAAAAAACGTTTTTTGTTTTTGTTTTCAAATTAAAGTCAATTGATTGGACTGCTCTTACCTTACTTTTGTATTAGATAGATCGATAGAACGACTTTATTGATCCCAGAAGGAAACTAATTTACAGCACAGCAGTCAGGTACAATGTCACAGTATAAACATAAAGACAGCATTAGCTGATAGTATCAACATAGTTGGTCAGTAAGATTTTTTTATGTTGCGCCAAATCAAGTTGCCTTGTAACAATTACATGTAGACAACATTGGAACAATATATGCATATATACAGAACATTGCCCTGCCAATGTTTGTTTTATTGTTTTTTATTTAATTTCATATGGATTGTCAACATTGACTCAAATCCTGAACTTTACAAGGGCTTCTTTTCTGTGATTACTGACTTAAGAGTAGTAATACTGTATAATGTGTTTGTTACAGAGAATGTAATGTGATTCAGTAATACAATAGTTTTTCACAATTTACACCTGACAAACCTCATACATTTGACTGCAGTTGTAACTTTTGCTTATCTGTCTTTCTGTGTTCCCTCATTCTCTGCTTTTCGAAAAGTAAGAATGCTACTGACATCAACCAGCCAAGAATCAGTGATGATTCCCGCAGATCTCCATTTGAGAACCGGAGCACCATCCCCACAGAATAGGACGGCAGGACGAGTAGCGGTCATGGGACTGGATGGCCTCATGGTGTCCGTGGCAAGGTGAGCAGAAAAGTCATACTGCTGCGACTGATCAAAACAGGACAACGTGTCCTGGTATGTGCCAAGCTGACATTCCTCCATCTTATCTCCTGTCTTTTTCATCTTGCAGTTCGTTGAACCGACCATTCGGGAGCCGACTCATGACTCACTCTGGCATTATTCTCAACAGCCTTGTTCTTGACTTCCACATTAGCCAGGTAGATTATCATTACAGGGATTACCCAATGAACTGGCTAAGTAATTATGATTCATCAATTTTTTTTTTTTTAATTACCTTTTATTTAGAACAACTACTCTGAGAGGAGGCCTCCATTAATGTCCATCCCCGCATTAGTGGTACCAGCATGGCACAGATGTGGGCTCTACATGGCAATCTGTGGTTCAAACACACACAGTTTGAGCCTGATCACCCAGGTCTAATTTACCTTTGAATGCTCGAGCTTTTGTAATCAGTTGAATATAAAACTGACTTCCTTTTATTTTCAGGCGTTGTTAAAAATACTGTCACACAATGATGAGGATCATTGGAAAGATCGTCAGCCAAACAGTCATTTCAATGAGAGTAAGAATAATTACAATTTGAGATTTTTTTTTGTATCAGTAAAAGTTATTTTATCCATTTAACTGTCACTACAGACTTCCCAGAGGACGGATTACAGATTTTCCACGGGAATGGCTCCCTTGCAAAAAAAGTGAAAGCAAATGATGTCATTCTAGGGATCCTGAAGACCAAAGACAACATCAGGTCGTTATATGTGCCTCAAATCCAGTTATAACTCTAAAGATATTAACGCAGACATTTCCAGTAACATTGTGTGATGGCAACATCTGGATAAACTGCTGTGTGGTGTGTATTTGTAATGTTTATTACCGCCTGATGGTGAAAGTTGAGAACTCCGACTGTCTATCGGATGACAGTGTTTGACTCCCTCTGAAATAAATTGTTAAAAATCAATTAAAATGATAACCATTTGTCATTTTATACTTTTTTATTAAGGATTGAGCAAATCTTACGCATTTGTCCACCGTCAGGGAGACGTTATGTGTACAAAAAGTGAGGGAAAATGAAAGATGTTACGTAAATGTGATGTTCAGTGGAGATCCTGTCAGACGTGCATACCAGGTGCATCACAAGGTAAGACAAGTCACATGTATGGAGGCTGCACGCAGATAAACATGCCACTCAAATCTCACAACGGACATGTTCTTTAACACGTTTTTTAAATCGAAAATTCATATAGCGAAAATTCAACGCTTGCTGTCTTTGACACATCTGTACAAACGATTAACCAGATACTTCGCTCCAAATGAAAATCCATTGATTTTTTTTCCTCACAATGGTCTGGTGGAGCAGAGGAATGGACTTTGAATAGATTTTTCTTGCAAGTTCTTTGTTTCTGTTCCAGTCTTAACAGTCAGAAGCTTTTTCTAAATTGGATATTGTACATTTGGAAATAATGTGTTGAATACTGTCCTTGGCAAGGGTGCTCACATCTGTGATCAATGAGTTTTTTTCGTAAAACTATGAAAACAATTCCATACCAGATGAGCCCCATTTTATATATTCGCGCCCAAAGAGTGTTTTTTTTAATGAATATTAACTCTGAGAAGTTGAAAATATAATTCCTACTGACGACTGAATGATTCATGTGCAGCACCAGGGCGCCCGCTTCTTTCATAGGGCAAAATAGTCCAATATCGTTATTTGTTTTGATTAACTTTATTTCATGTTTTGTTTTATTTTCTATTTTATTTTTTTCAAATGTTCTTCAATCGTCAACGGGTTGCAGCGGCGGTACTCCCTCCCGGGGGAGGGGGGTTGTCCTGGGCGGGGAGCCCGCCGGAGAGGCGCGGTCCGCCGGGTCACACGCAGGTCATTATTTGAGGCGTCAACGGGATTTGACAGCGCAGGGAGTTCAGTTCTCTGCACTCGGAGGTCGAAGCGGCAGCCTTTTCTCCAACCCCCCGGGTGAAAGTCTCCCGACGAGACGGCGTGAACTCCTCCGGCGGACGGTAAGTGGGTCAAAGACACTCGTGTCACAGGCACCACTGCGCTCACGCACAGTTCGGCTGCGCGACGTGTTTAACGTCGTCCTAGGTGTCACGTCACGCAGTTCTATACTTTAACTTATTTCTCAGAGAATAAAACAAAGACACGAGAATCGATTATAAACACAATTGTATTTTTTTTTTTTAAAGAAGCGGCGTACGATTGAAACAACACAGAGTCTCGTCTCCACCCGAACCCCGCCCCTCCAGCACCTGCTCCGGGGAGGTTTCCATCCGCGCGTCGGCTCACAGATCGGGATCGCTATGGAGCCCAAGACTGGATCGAAAGAGAGTTTTTTCATCGTGATCCGTGGGAAGTCCCGGAAAGGCTTCTGTCGGGGATGCATTGGCCGAGTGGAGGCAGAGACGCCGCGCGGCGAGCTGACAGGACTCCTGTACGCCGGGGGCAGCCACGCCGGAAGTCCTAAGACAGGCGGAGCGGTGAGGCGGGAGGACACCTACCCTTTGACCCGCCACCAGGCCCAGCTCCTGCTCTTCATCTCTTCCGCCAGCAAGCGCCTGGAGCTGCTGTGCAACCCCCAGCTATTCTCCGCCATCTGTGAGCTGTCCCAGTATGATCTGGTAGTGGTGAAGCACAAGAAGGGTAACCTGCCCGGGCTGGTGAAGAACCTGATGCAGGTCGGCAGGAAGGAACATAAAGAAGACCTGCAGATGCTTGCCTTTGAGGTGGAGTTCTTGGTGGGTACTGAGACCTGATTCTTGAACCCTTACCTGAGTATCTTTGGGTCTTTGAGGCCAACAGCATTGTGAAATCCCAGGCCCTGAAGGTCAAGTGTTTTGTTTTTTTTTTTTTTTCAAACCTTACTTTTTCAGTCACCTGGTCTTTACAGGCAAATTATGGCCAGGGGTTGTGAAGGAGCCATTATCGCAGCTGTAGTGCCCTTGAATAAGGTACACGTTCCCAGCTGTTCCTCAGGCATCACTGGTCAGGTGCTTGGATTTGCAACACAGCTGTCAGGAGCCAATCAAATTTCCTCCCCAAAAATGTGAATTTACACATCTGCCTTGGGTCTGTAAATGAAGTTTGATCGTGT
This sequence comes from Fistularia tabacaria, assembly GCA_901007705.1. Taxonomy (NCBI): domain Eukaryota; kingdom Metazoa; phylum Chordata; class Actinopteri; order Syngnathiformes; family Fistulariidae; genus Fistularia; species Fistularia tabacaria. The sequence continues at coordinate 33,265 of CAAKHD010009380.1, read as the reverse complement.
CTAAGATTATAGAGAATAAAATAAATAAATAAAAACTTGTCAGCTGAAGACAGGGAACTCTGGGTGTCCTTTTGTATGTGAGAGTACTTTATCCGTCTGTCTGAGGCCTGTACTGTACATGAGGGTGACATGAGATTTGTCTGGTGTGCTTTTTATGAACTGTTTCTCCGTCTTCCCTCCAGGACACCGATCATGGCCTGTCCTCTAAGAAAGCTGCTCCGATGCCTCTGTTCAGCGCAGCGGATATTGTCCAGGTGGTCCCGTCATATTCCGAGCCCGTCGGACTGCACTGGAGAGACAGCCAGTATGGGGGTGAGTAATATGTTCACTCCCCCAGCTTTCCCTCCTTTTAGGGATGAAATGAGACCTTTGAAGCAATGCCATGAGCACTGTGGGCATCCCCAATTTGTTCAATCTCACCCAAATGTGAAAATCATTGAATAAATTTAGTATTTGTAAACATCCAGGAGTGAAGAAGTGTCCCGAGTACACAATAATAACAATGTATACTTCATTAGTTCTTTGTGGGGAAATTCGTTCTCTGCATTTAATCCATCATGGCTGAACCATGAGCAGTTGGCTGCCGTCTGCCAGCGGAACTGTTAGGGGTTCAGTGTCTTGCTCAACAACAGTTTGAGACACTAGGAGGAGCAGGGAATCGAACCAGGGAGGTTCGGTTCCAAAGACGATCGCTCTCCCTCCTGCGCTACGCCGCCCGACAACTGGAATGACTGGTCCTGTACCTAGGAATGCAGCAGGGTGGATTGATCACATGTTGTGGCTTTTTTTTTTTTTTTTCACATTCTACACTCTGAGCTGTTTACATAACTCGCACCGTGTTCACCCCAGGTCACTGTTCACACAGCAAGTCAAAAGTCTAAAAAAAAAAATAAAGAAAATGTTGGAAAAAATTTTGAAGCGCTCACACACCCTCCGTATCTCTCCACAGGAATAACCAAAAAATCACTGACACGTATCCACTCCATGCCAAGAATTGGATCTCAGGGAAATCATGTGATAGAGAATCCAAGAGAGCAGAGTCTCAGTCACAGCCAAAGATCCAGCTTATCTCATGTGCCTTTGGAGGTGGGGTCCATGGTGGAGGTGGTGTCCAACTCCGGGATCACAGTGTATGGGGTCATCAGGTGGTTGGGGGTTCCTGCAGGAAAGACTGGCGAATGGGCAGGGATTGAGTTGGTGAGTAATTTCATAAATGTTAATGGCTACTATTAATTTAAAATAATCATTTTTCTGTAGCCTGTTTTGGGTAAGATTGGTCAACTTTCCTGTTTTTATTTTTTTCCTCCTCAGGACTATGACATAAATGGATGTTCGGACGGGAAGTTTGCCAGCCAGAGGTATTTCACCTGTAAAGTGAACCGGGCTTTGTTTGTTCCTATCATGAAGTGCAGCCCTGACAGCAGGTTCCTCACTTCAGCAACAGGGAGGGAGACCCTCCAACCCACCGAAAAAACTCAAGGTGTATAAACTGCCTCATTTTCATGTTTGAAGGAAATTATTTTCAGTAATATATGACTCGAGTAAAATCACTGGGCCTGAAGGCTTAAATAAATATGGTCCTGCACATAACCGAAAGTGGCGAGCAGAGCATAGAAAGTCGCTTAAAGCACTTAATGACTGGTTTAAAATGTAGAAGTCTTATCACTGCAACATGTTTCATTCTGTCAACCGTCGTATCATCCAGCAACATCATCTGTTCCGCAGAAGTCTACAAATAAGCAATGAATAAGTAAAGCATCTACGACTGAGCCCTTTATTTGCATTTGACTGACCCTCATCAATCATTAAGGACTTTTTTTTTAAATAGGCTTTTCATATTTTCATTTTTTTTCTTGTCCCTGACCCTGTACTCTGAAACCAAAAAAGGAATTTTGAAAATACATTGCCACAAAATACTCTGTGGAATTTGATACAAGTAAGTGATGTATCTGATACTGTATAAAACTAAAAAACGCAAAAATCAAGCATGAATTTATAGAATTGCTTATAGCATTGTGCTGCTATTTTAAATGTTTGAAATGTCGCATGTGTTTGTAACTTTTTGATGAAAACTCACACTGTGCTCTGTAGCCACTGATAAATCAAAGAATTGTCAATCTATAAAAATTTCAGTAATCAGTTTTTTCCAGGTCTTATTGGCTCTATCTCACACGCAAAATTCACTTTCTTCAAAAAAGATTGCAAATCCAGATACAATTTGTTAAATTTTATATATATATATATATATATATATATATATATATATATGTGTGTGTGTGTGTGAATAATTTGCAGTATAGGTGTAACCAGTAGTAAATATGTTTACTGTTATTGCTTTTCCCCCCACAGAGGCCTTTTATTTTACAATTAACGCGATGCGTCAGTGTTTACAAGAAGGCTCTTTCTTGAATGTCACTGTCAAAATTAGAATTACAGTTAGATTGATGTATAAAAAGGCCATTTTATTCCTTGCTCAGCCGCAACAAATTTGTTCAGCCTTTGTTCAGGGTTAGTTACAAAATTTATTCTGTTGATCATTTAGTTGTTACAACCATATTAATACAAATGTTTTTGGACAAAAGAAAATCATCATAAATACAGGATTCTGTACGAGGATAATATTCTGCAGTTTTACCACAGTTTGAAACTGAATCTTATCTATTGAGATTTCATGTCATTGTCGTCATACCAACACATTACAAAATTCTTTCTGTGTAATGTAACTGTGAGTAACTAACGTTCGTGTGGATGTCTCTGCCCTTCCGTGTTTTCAAATCATAACTTTTGAAGATACGAATGTTATCATTCTATCTGTAATGGTGGATGAACTCTGAATGAACTCGTTGCTAAAATTAAAAACTGCAGTTTGGGCGAGCGCTCCTGAGGTGTACGAAGATGATGTAATGACGTAAATTAATCAACTCCAAACAGGATAATTTTCATTCCCGTGATGACACTACCACAAGGTGTCTGTCACAGGCACCATGGCCGACTCGGGGTTGTGAGAAAATCATTATAAAAAAATCAAACTTGCATTTTCTCTTTGATTTTTAGCACTTTGCTCGCATTCTTCTCAGGGGAAGTCAATTTGTGTCAAAGAAACTGGAAAAACCTCATAAAATCTGACACTCGAGTGATCTTGGAAAGACCTCGCAGATAATCTCTGAAGGCCACCATGATTGTCAAGCTGGAAAGTGTTATGAAAGTACTTGAAGTTTCTGGTGACAGGATGAGCGCTGCCACTTGTTGTAAATACCAGTGTTCCTATGATTGTTTTTTTTCAGTTCCTTCGTATGAAGACTCTGAGGAAGATGCGACGCCCGTCAATGAATCAGAGGCCTTGTCGTTATTAGTGGGGAGAATGAAAGGTATTCAGGGACACATTAACTCCTGTTACCTTGACGCCACACTTTTCAGGTAAAAACAGTTCAACGCACTGAGCGTATTTACTTTTAAAAGAGTATCGGAAAAAGTAAAAGTGTCAGAAACTTATCATGTCATTGGCATCTCCAGAGTCATTCAGTTTTCGTGAATTTTAACTTTTGTTTTTTCAATCACAAGTTATTGTTTCTCATCACCTTTAAATTTCACTTTGATCCTTATTTTGTGCCTTCTCCAGTTGGTTCCGGCCCCCTTTTATGAATCAAATACCTGATTTATTTCTTTTAAGGGGGAAGTTATTTACAACAAAGTAGCCACGATGAGCTGTTTTATGTCAATGTTGACTTAAAACAATGATTTCTGCTTCAGTTTGTTCAGCTCCTCTGTAACACTGGACAACATCTGTCAGAGGCCTGCTCTCATCAAGAAACCCACAACAAGCACACTGAGAAAAATAGTCAACCGTTTACGCCGGTAAAAGCCCTGCCTTCAAGACTGTTTCATTCCTAATCATTAGTAATTTAAAGTGTACGTCATTGAACCTTGTTTACAGAGAAAGGTGTTTTTATTTATTTTTGCTGTGTACCAGCGCACTCGCTCTTACGTATTACTCATGGTGATAAATTTGTTACAGACAAGGGTTCGTTCCTGCTGAGAGTGTGATGAATTTCCGAAAGCAGCTTGGCTGTGACACCTTCAGCACAGAGGAAAAGGGTAACTGCATATTTCTTTTCTGGCATCATACGTTGTTATATGTTTTAATAGCCTGTGGTCAGCGCAGTACCGCCTGCTGTTACACTTCTGTGAAATCATCCTGTGTGTGTGTGTGTGTGTGTGTGTGTGTGTGTGTGTGTGTGTGTGTGTGTGTGTGTGTTTAATGGAATGACTTCACCACAGATCCAGAGGAGTTCATCACAGTTCTCTTCCAGAATGTGCTTGGCTTGGAGCCACTGCTGAAACTCAGGTACAACCCTGATCGGCCCAGTTTGCAATACCATGTCCTATTTGGCTGCGTGGATTTCAAGTTAACGGAAAGTTTCTTTTAGGTCGAGAGGAGAATCGTGTCAGGGGGCGTACACCTTCCAGGTCTTTCTAGAAAAAGAGCAGATGGCACAGATTCCCACAGTTCAGCAGCTGATGGAAACATCCTGCCTCTCCTGTGACCTGAAGTTTGAAGAGGTGCGCGCTCTTCTTCCAAAAGAATACCAGACATGACTTTCTTGTCTGCATAGCTTTGCCACATAATTGTTACCCTCCTGTTTATTTCTCAGGTGCCATCCTGTCTTATGGTTCAGATGCCAAGGTTTGGAAACAAATATAAGATGTTTTCTCACATCATCCCATCCACAGAGCTAGACATCACAGATCTCCTTTACAACTGTGAGGAACTAACATTAAATAGGATTGTTTTTTCTTACCACATATGTTTCCTGTTTGTTTTATGTGCTCATAGATCCTCTGCTTTGTCCATCAGCTACCAGGGAATGCTTTGTCTGTGGGAAACTGGCAGAGCATGAGTGTCTCCAGTGTCTATCAGATCCCAAACTGCAGCCAGGGAGAATCAAACAGTACTGCATGACTTGCAATACCCAAGTAAGCTTCTTTTGAGTAGTCGTCAAATGACCCACATACCTGACTACTACGATTGCACACTATATGGGTGTATTCCGAATATAATCTTACCATCATGGTATTCTGTACTTTTTGAATATATCAAAATGTTCAAAAGGACAATGCACAATTGTGGTGTCTTCATTAATGGACATTTATCACATTTTTTAAATCACTGTGTCATCCCACTCTAGTAAAAACTACATGAAATCATTAACTTACTTTTATCTTTTTTGTCAGGTGCACACCCATCCCTCTCGGCAGGGTCACTCCCCCAAAGCTTTAGCAGTTACAGCAGAAATGCCGTCCTTTTCTCTGGCGCCAAGGCAGATGATGCAATTGTTTGCTGTGCTCTGCATTCAAACCAGCCACTATGTGTCCTTTGTCAAGTATGGTCCCGACGCACACTCTTGGCTCTTCTTTGATAGCATGGCAGACAGATGTGGTGAGATAGACTTCATTATGTTTTGGAGTCACATGACCTTTTTTTGACATGATCAAGAATATTATTACTGTAGTGGAACATGTCATTTAAATCAGAAATCCACCTGATGCCATGTTTGAGATTCTCAATGAGGTTGTTACTCATAACTGCCATCTTGTCTGATAAAGCAGTCGCAACAGTAAAAGACAAGGACGCTCTCTGACGTATGTGGCTAGTCTTCAGACATCAGCTAGCGAAGAGATAATCTCAACACTTCATTTCCTTGTAGGTGATGATCGAAATGGCTACAGTATTCCAGAGGTCCGAGCCTGTCCTGAGTTGGGTGACTTCCTGTCACAGTCAGAGGAGCAGCTGGGTCGGGCAAACCTGTCACAGGCCCCCGAACTTGTGCGCAGGCTGCTTTGTGACTCCTACATGTTTTTATATCAAAACCCAGCCATGCCACTTTCAGAGACAAACCGTCAGGGGTCGCAAGATTAACGAGGACACAGTGTTCCCATAACAGTGCCTTAATAACCTTGCACTTTTGTATCAGCACGATGTGATGATCATTGCATCTGAACCGCGGGACTTCAAGTGCTTTTAACATAATTGAAATTGCAGAGTTGTTGAGGCCAAAACAATATTGCGTAACAATTCAGTTTGAATGATCATATTTTGGCCGCCATGTAAAGACAAAATGATCTTTATTAAGCCTAAGATTCATTCATAGCCTTGCCTATCATTTGTTGTTGCTTCGTCTTACACTGTGACTATTTATGCCAAGGATTTGCAGAGTAAAATAAATGATTTATGTTTGTTGGCTTCCATGGCTTATTTTGTGGTGAATGATAGTCAACTCAGGGATTTGGAAAGCTTTCTTGGATTGGTAAGTGGTGTTTCGTTCTTGATTATGATTATTTATTAAAACCTACCCTTTAGTTTACAATGATATGGTAGTTTAATATTTCAAAATATAAGCAAAGTGGTAGCCGATTAGAAAATAAACACTAAAATTTAAGCACAGTTTTTGTCCTGGGATTTTGATGGAGGCCATCAACAGGCAATTTTTTCCCAAAAGGGATCCTTTATAACCTATATTCCACTAAGCTCATTCTCAGTAAGCAAGACATACCTACAGCCACACACCGTGGCATTATGGAATCTCAATATACATATTGATATTAAAAATCTTAAGGCTTCACTTTTTTTTTTATTGAGAAGGAAGACTGTGTCTCGAGGGTGGTATTAGGGATGATAGCGCCCCCATGTGGATAAAACGAGTTCACCTTGATTAGCATACCCACCATAAACTGCAAACTGCAGCTGTTTTGCTTTCTTACGCTTCAGCATAAAAGTAGGTTATGCATACACATATGAATTACTATATGTTGGGAGGGAGAAATGTCAACAATTTCGAAAGTTTGATAGCAAGTTATTGCTATTCCGTGAATTGCCTGATTACTTGTCACCAAAAAGTTGTTTTGTTTTTTTTAAATCTGAACATAGTTCTTTGTTCTGAATACTTAGTGGTTAGGTGTAAGGCCTGTTGGCTCTCAAGGTTATGGAGGGCAGGCTGAGCTCCCCACTGCTATGTGCCACACATTCTGTGTACCACCATTTTTAAAGCGCAATGCCATTTTAGGGAACTCACATAAACTACACACAGTGGCTTGCACGCTACCCTTAAGTTACTCCCAGCTGGCACTTTATCTCGATCAATTTAGATTAAGAAACAGCCACCAGCATATTCCTTTCTTTACACAAAGGGGCATGGATAATATGGGGTGAAAGTACAGCTCTCTACTGAAATACTTTTTTCTATCGCTGTAAGTACGGAATGACTAATTTTTCTTGTTCATAGAATTCAGGGGTTGCATTCAATGCACAGGTAAGCATACTGGGGAGGGGATAGAAGCACCAGTCCTGGTCGAGACTTGTATTGAAGCTGCATGAGTACTTCTAACTAAAGAGCAACACGTTTTGCTCAGAGGAGGAGCCACGCTCCTCGCTACCGTTTAAATTTCTGCGCATGCGCTCGAGCGCAGAATCGGGACTTGTATACCTTACACAACCGATTTTTTTTCATTCTGTCCGCATCCCCTCGCCGGTGTGTTGAATCCTTACACGTTTCTCATTTGACTCTTTCAGTCAGACATAACTTAGGAAATGAGTGGGGACCACTCCCATAGCGAGGACCAGGTAATGTTACGTGTATTTGGGAATGTCATCTCGACTGGTAAACTCTTACATCCCTTGCGAGCGGTTTATTTGTTTGGTTTGACAGGGTAACACGGCTAACTGTTAACGGTGGCTGTTAGCCCTCCTTGGCCGGTTCATTTTGTTGTTGACCAAGTGTCATCTAAAACGATGTTTTAAACGCCACGAAATTGTGCCCACCAATGATCTTCTCCTTATGGATAGGTAGAAAGTTGATACAAAACACGATAATAATAGTGTCACTTTCAATTTAGCGTTCGGTTTAGCCGTAGCCCTCTGGTTTTAGCTGCTAAGTCATATTACCAGCCAGCGTTGCATGCTAATCTAGCTAGTAGTGCAGCTAAAAAACTGTAGCTTTGCTATCCAGCAAGTTCAAAGTTAGTTAGCCGGCTAGTTAGCGACATCGAAATATAACCCTCATCTGTTTTTGATTTTTCAGATTGACTGTGGCTCCCGGGTCAATGGTAAGTTTATGTCATAGCGCTTTTGAAAAAGATGGAAGATTGCCTCCACAATATGTCTCGTCTTTGCTGATCTATTGCAGCGTAACGTTAGTTTCCAGTAGAGGACAGAAATGGCGTCCAGAGACTAAGTCCTCTGTTTCACTCACAAGCGCCTATTGTTCAAATGGGAGGTCTTGTTAAAGCTGTTCCGCATATTATTTTCTTACTTCGAAACAATATTTGGACGGACCTAGAGGTGTTTTATCAGTTTGGAGGATCAGATTTCTTTGTTGGCCGGCTTTTAATAGCACAATTCCCACATGAAAGTGAGGGTTTGGGGGTTGAGGACTTAGTCTCTGCGCCATTTTCTTTTTTCGGTGTAGCGGCCTGACTGTACTGCAAGCTGAACCCAGACTGAAGTGGAGATGGCAGTGTGGAGAATTGAAAAGGCGTAATGCCTCTTTAAGATCCTATATGGAAAGCAGCTATGGTTTGACGTGTGCCTTGATAGGAAAACCGCTATGTTATTGAAAGGGGAACATGACTTTGTTTTCTCTATTACCACAGTTAATACATGAAATGTTCTTTGCTTTTTAAACATTCTTACTGATTGTGAGATACTACGTGGTGTTAAGAATATGCACTACATCTGTCAAACTTTTATGAAAAATGAAATTATTTCTAAGAAAATTTGTGAAGAATGGAACTTTTGACATTCTAATATCAGAACAATTTTTCTTCTAAATGGCTAGCACAGTCTATTCCTTTGTTATGAAACAAAGTGCTGAACACGTTCTTTGAGGAAAGTATTCAAAATCTCAAAGATCCATTTAAACTTGCATGAAATTTACCTTGGCATTTCTCTTGAATTATGTGTGTGTGTCTCAACTCACTTAAAAAGAGACTAAACAGCAGTGGCAGACAGGCAAACTAGAAATTACTGTCTCTATTAGTATGGTCACATTATTGTAAAAAAAAGGTTCTTTGTCAAATTGCCATGTTTTTAAAATGTCTAAGATCCTGCCTTTTGTCAAAATAGTTATTATCTAATCACATAAAGGTAACTATCCCACCTTTGGCATTTTTTTTTTGCGAGACAACATTGAACTGAGGCAAATAGGTGAAGTAAAAGTTTTCATATGTGTGTGTGTTTGTGTCAGTGTCTCAAGCAGCCACATAGTTCATAGGTGTGTTGATTTATGAATATGTTATCTTCAGTTTCTTGAGTTTTAATTTAAATCAAAAAACTATTGAAAATGACGAATTGAGTAAATAAGGATTTTGGCAATTGTGTGTTCATCTTTCCATCCTATCAGCTATAAGGAAAGTGTAACAGTATTTTTTTTAAATTGGTTATCAGCAGGACTATTAACATTTAGCCTTCCATATTAATGTAACTTTCATGCCCATTTTCATTTTTTGTAGCAAAAGCCACCATTTACAATTTCCCTTTTTCCCTAAACCAAGCTGCTCCTATTTTACTTTAGTTTGCCTCGCAGGCCTCCCATTGCTACATGTTTCAACCTGCTGGATGTTTGTATTGTGTAATAAACAATTACACCCATGGAGGCACTAGGGTGTACTGTGCTACCGTGAAATAGATACTCAATCTAGAGGCTGCTTGACAATCAGATTGCAGTGCATGTTCAGACTATATAGGCAGACTCCTGTTTGGTCTTAGAAAAGCTGGAGCACACAAAAATGTTTATGTAAAAGAGTTGTTCTTGGCACCTCTCCAGTTTTCACCAGGTCACTGAGGTCAGGGTTTGTTCCAACCATTTGTGCTTTGGATCAGTATATCATTCTTGAGTGTCAGATTTTGGACCTAAAGAAGAGCCCCCACAAATGTAGTCCTTTTTAAAGGTCACAGGATATTTCTTAAAATTCTTAGACAAACTACCTCTTTCTTCTTGTAGATTCCCACAAGCATAAAGACAAGTATAAAGAGAAGGAACACAAACATAAGGACCACAAGAAGGATAAGGAACGGGAGAAATTGAAGCATGGCAACAGGTATTGTTTGTATTTGGAAAATTGGACTGATGATTTTGTAAGCCATCCCCAATTTTGTGCAAAAGGTTGGAGGCCCAATCATTCTTTCTTTTTTTTTTTTCTGCTTAATATCTTTCAGCGAACACAAGGAATTCTCTGAAAAAAAACACAGAGACAAGGAAAAAGAAAAGATTCGGCACAAAGATGGCAGCACAGAAAAATACAAGGAAAAGCACAAAGAGAAGAGGAAGGAGGACAAGGTAAATTATCATGCAAATGATTGATGGCAAAATTCACTCGTGGTTATGCATGCAATGTTCTTTTTCGAGGATCTTTATGAATCTGTGAAGTGTTTCACTCATTTGTGTTCATGGCCTTCAAATCTTGCAACACATTTTGTATACATACTGTTTCAGTTACTCTAGATTTTTATTCAGCTTGTAATTCTACTTATGACAATGTTCAGAAATAGGTACAAAATGGATCACATTATCTGAAAAAGGGTTTCCTGCTAAAATTACATTAGTAATCAGTTGAACAGCATCGTCTTCTTATTTAAATATTAGCTTTCAGCTATCCTTGTGTTAGAGAGACTCATTTATGAAAGTCTGCATTGCGCACGGACCTAGTAGTCTTTCAAATTCATATCTGTTTGATCCCTTAGGAAAAATCGGAAAATGTTAGCACCTTCTTGTAAATATAACAAACACTTTAAAATTTCTACAGTTTTGAAGATCTAACGTCATAAGTAGTTTTTTACTTGCAAACATTCAAGGAGTTGACCGGTTTGCGTATTCGTCGTAATGATTGGAAATGTAAATGAAAGTGTATTACGCCATTTTTTAAAAAAAAACAACTTTTTTCAAGGTCTTCGACGGAAAAGTCAAAAAGGAAAAAGAAAATGGCTTTGCCAGGTACGTTTTGAATTTCCTTTTTTTTTTTTTTTCTTAATAACTTATTCAGAATACAGTATAAGCACTTTTCTATGAAATCGTGAGTCCTATTTATTCACTTATAGTCCCACACATATGAAGTCTGAGCCAGAGGATGATTTTTACCACTCCCCTAAACACGATCGGCCTCTAAAGCGAGAAAGAGAAGATGATGAGTGAGTCACCCATGTCATTAGTTTTCCTACATGTATTTCATGTCTGTTTGTTGGTACTGCAGTTGAATTCATAAAAATATCATATAATTAGCTGTCTCTGTGATCAAAATCTGTTTAAGAGGCTTATCTCCTGCTTGTTACATGTATATTTTATTCTACCCTAGCACTGAATTCAAGCCCAAAAAAATAAAGATTGAAGATGAAAAGAAGGCAAAGAAAAAGAAACTAAATAATGAGGTAAGCAAATACAGAAATAATACTGGCCTTTGTTTTCAAATTCAAAAACTATTTATTCCCTGGGGGAGATATCCATATGATATGGATTTGTTTTTTGTGTTGTGAATGGAGATTTTGGAAGTTTGAGATTTAAGTCTCAGGCCTTTTTAAGATCTACACCTGATATTGTGTTGTTTGATTGCTCAAAAGATCCTTTCAAGAGGTCTCATTTAACTGAACCAAATTCCACTAATGGATGCACAGTGTCACTAAGATGTTAAGTGAAGCCAGGTTTTCTTAATCTATATGAGAGCACATTCTGAAGGCTGGTGCGGGAAGCAGATAACCAGTTGTGAAGAAGAGCACCACACTGCAATCAATGAAAAAACACAAAAAACATGCTGAACAAACAAAGGCTGCAAATCTATAATGCGAAGACCAAAAACTGTTGCCAACATCAGGGGGGACATTTTTCAAATGCAGGAACCATTACATTGTTTTTGGGGGAATGGAGTGGTCACATGTTATTAATGTAATTCAGTTATAGCTGTTATTCTCTCACAGGCTAGTTTTGGATTCCTGCTTCAGTAAAAATGGCAAGTGATAAAACCTAAAAACAAAAAAAAACAACAACAACTTATGGCCCAGATGTTACCCTGCTGATACTAATCATGTACTTTGATGCCTGGCCTAGGAATTAATATGTAATAGAGGTCATGTCATCACAAATAGACCTTTCAAAGGTATGTGGGTTTCAATTGGAAATAAAATGCATTTTAGCCAAGAGCAGATCGCACATCCCCAGTCAACATGAAAATAAACCTCATTTCCAAGTTTTCCCTGTTAACTAGCAGAGTGCAGCAATGAGTGTATAATCTTTCATATATTAAAGGAACTGAAATTCAAAGCAAACAGATTGCCCAGGGCTGCTGGGCCTATGCTGGGATTTTGCATATCCGTTGTGTCTCTAATGGCTGTCAAAAATTATCAAGTGATTCGAAATAACAAGGCCCGTGTGTGTGTGTGTGTGTGTGTGTGTGTGTGTGTGTGTGTGTGTGTGTGTGTGTGTGTGTGTGTGTGTGTGTGTGTGTGTGTGTGTGTGTGTGTGTGTGTGTGTGTGTCCATACATACTTTATTTACAGTGAGAACATCGTTTGACATTGACCTTCAGAATGGATCATGTTACAATTGTACCTAACACTAATGCCACATCATAACTGGCCCACCTTCTGCTGAAATCAGTTCCACAAAGATTTAAATTGAGATTTTTTTGCAAGAGTGATTTATTATACTGCATTAGTTTAACTTTTGTGTGATGATCCTGTTTTTCTCTCGAGCCAGTCATGAAAGTTTCTCTTATTTTAGGAAAGTAAGTCTAAAAAGACAAAAGACAAAAAAGGACAAATCACTGATGGTAAAAAGAAAACAAAGAAAGAGCCAGAAGAGAAGTGGAAATGGTAAGTGGACGATGTCAGTTGGATCTACAATTGCAGCTGTTTTGCATGCTGTAGTTGTTCCAATGAATGCTCTGTTTCTGCAGTATATTCAGACTCTTATGATGGTGTTTGACTGATATCCAGGTGGGAAGAGGAGAGATACACAGACGGTGTCAAATGGAAAGTTCTGGAGCACAAAGGGCCAGTGTTTGCACCGCCCTACGATCCACTTCCGATTCATGTCCACTTTTATTATGATGGTAAGATTTTGACCCAAATAATACATGGTGTGTAACCAATTATAATGGTGGAATAAAACGCAAATGTGCGTCTTTAGGTAAAGTTATGAAGCTCAGCCCGGAGGCAGAGGAGGTGGCCACGTTCTTTGCCAAGATGCTGGATCATGAGTACACCACAAAGGACATCTTCCGCAAGAACTTTTTCAAGGATTGGAGAAAGGTCAGTTCAAGAAGCCAGTGAACAATGACCTAGCAGGCCCAAAGACCCCAGTTTTGATGCACTTATGTTTCTGCTCCAGGAAATGACTTCAGAGGAGAAGTCAAAGATCACAGACCTGAAGAAGTGCAACTTCTCTGAGATGAGCGAGTATTTCAAGGCACAGTCTGAAGCCAGAAAGGCCATGTCCAAGGAGGAGAAGTTGGTGAGCTGCTGGCGTATGAACAGCTGCCATGCACTGAGGACTCTAGAGTCCTCAAAAGTGAAATAATTGCTTTGATGCATTTTCTGCTTCTTCCAGAAAATAAAAGAAGAAAATGAGCGCATCTTGCAGGAGTATGGCTACTGCATCATGGACAACCACAGGGAACGCATTGCTAACTTCCGAATTGAGCCCCCTGGTCTTTTCCGCGGTCGTGGAGACCATCCCAAGATGGGAATGCTGAAAAGACGCATCAGACCTCAAGACATCATCGTTAACTGCAGCAAGTGAGTGAGAGTTGTTTTGTTGTTGTCGCCCCCCCCCCCCCCCCCCCCCCTTCTTCCTTTAAAAAAAAATAATTTTTAAAAAATAAATATTTTTAATATTTTTTTTTAAATAATTTT
>CAAKHD010009380.1:8275-19352 GCA_901007705.1 Fistularia tabacaria | reverse complement strand
AGGGCAAAAAAACCACCACACCCAAAAAAACAATCTTTTACCCGGCAAAAGGGGGGGAGGTTTTTTTTTTTTTTTGGTCCCCCCCCCCCCCCCCGTCTTTCATGCAGATAAAATAATGTGTCATAACCATATACGATTATTAATATGTTTCTAAAAGGGACTCTAAGCACCCTGAGCCCCCTCCAGGCACTAAGTGGAAAGAGGTTCGCCATGACAACAAGGTAACGTGGCTGGTGTCATGGACAGAGAACATTCAGGGCTCTATCAAGTACATCATGCTGAACCCCAGCTCAAGAATTAAGGTAGGCAAGCCGGCACCCCGTGCTGCAGGAGTGTTTGTACATTGCATTCCAATTGTCGGTAGAAAAGTTTTCTTTTTTTAAAAAAAAAAAAAATCCATTTATTTATTTTATTTCGTAGCGTCTTAGATTTTAAAAAACAGCTTCCTGCTAGACTACAAATGGAAAACTGAGAGTTTTTGTTTGTTTGTTTCTTTTTTAAACAGGTTTTCTCTAGTGTCTTGCTAAAAAAAAAATGGCATACGTAATTTCTTTTGGCTGTGCAGGGAACATGCTGTACTGTGAAACAACCCGGCAATCTTGGTTCTGTTCATGTGACCGTCAGCATGTTTGACACCAAAGGCCCCTATTTAAATAAATAAAATAAATAAGAAATCTCCTCATCTGTCCACATCTGTGTGCAGGGAGAGAAGGACTGGCAGAAGTATGAAACCGCTCGAAGACTCAAGAAGTGCGTTGACCACATTAGGAACCAGTACCGCGAGGACTGGAAGTCGAAGGAGATGAGGATCCGGCAGAGAGCTGTGGCCCTCTACTTCATTGACAAGGTGAGATGAGAGGCGTTTAACATCAACAGCACATTTAATTATGTAAATCCTTTTTTTTTTTTTTTTTTTCTTTTAACGATATCTTGGCATGTGGGTTGACCTGCTGCTGTGAGGACATGGTGAGTCGGTTCTAATCAGCTTTCCTGCCATGTTCCACAGCTGGCTTTAAGAGCGGGCAATGAGAAGGAGGAAGGAGAAACTGCAGACACTGTGGGCTGCTGCTCACTGAGAGTCGAACACATCAAACTGCATCCAGAGAATGATGGTCAGGAGTATGTGGTCGAGTTTGACTTCCTGGGTAAAGACTCCATCCGCTACTATAATAAAGTTCCTGTGGAAAAAAGGGTAAGGAGCTGTAAAGTTCCATACTATTAAGATTTTGGTGTGTGAACCCAGTAACTACTTTACTGTTTACTGCTTCTTTCAGGTTTTTAAGAATCTTCAGCTGTTTATGGAGAACAAGGAGCCTGATGATGACCTGTTTGATCGTTTGAATGTAAGCCAGTGAAGTGACTTCTTCAAATTCTACTGTCTGTCCTTATTGCAATTGCAATCCCAGCAATCAGATGACTCACTTTATTTTCTCCCCCACTCCAGACTTCCATTCTTAACAAGCACCTTCAGGAGTTGATGGACGGTCTGACTGCCAAAGTTTTCCGTACCTACAATGCCTCCATTACATTGCAGCAGCAGCTGAAAGAGCTCACAAGCGGTACAAAAAAGACAGGAGCTATCTGAAAATCAGACCAAGCCAAAACGAAGCCACTTCCCGTATGAAAAGTTTAGAGGCGCTTCATAAACAAAACCGATCCAGTTTACTGGTTAGAATGATAGCAAATAAAATTCTGCTATGAGATATATCCATTTCAAAGAAATATGAAATAGGTCTGTTGAACCTTGCCATTGTATTAGACCAGTCTACATACTGAAGTAGAGTTGCTGTTACATCACTTTAGCCAGTGGTGGCACTGGTTGTTCTTTTTGTTAACATTTAACAGTTCTTTACATGCATTAATCATCTAGAACGAAGTCCTTGTTGGCACCTTTTTCTGTCTCATCTCACTATTGCTCTAGTGGACGAGAACATTCCAGCCAAGATCCTGTCCTACAACAGGGCCAACAGGGCTGTGGCTATCCTGTGTAACCATCAGAGGGCTCCTCCTAAGACTTTTGAGAAGTCTATGCAGAACCTGCAGACAAAGGTGAAGACCCTGCAGTCATGTTTTTTTCATGTCCTGCACTTCTCCTGAAAAGCCCTATGATGCCGTTAATCTGTCGTAAAGTTACGACTGTGCCCTTGAATCCTGGATAACGTTTCAGTTTCATATCTGAGCTCTCTGAAAGCACAGATGCAACTCAGCTGTAGTCGCCAGATCAACTGGCCAAGAAAGATTGTGATATAGAAAATTCAACACTGAATAAATAACCATTTTTAAACTCTGACGACTTTTAATGACAGTTTAATCAATTTTGGCATGCAAGTTTTTTTACGTTTTCAATTTAAGATGGCAGTTTCTTTTAATTTTCTTGCCATTTGACTGAAAGTTTTGGGTAAACCAGATTTTGGCAGAACGTTAACCAGAAAAGAATCCTTCACTTTTCTCAGATTGATGCTAAAAGGGACCAGCTATCTGATGCCAAGAGAGAACTGAAGAGCGCCAAGGCTGACGCCAAAGTACGGAAGGATGAGAAGTCTAAAAAGTAAGTCCTATAACAATGTGGTCTACTTGATTGACCCTGTCTGCCAAGTATTAAACTTTCTCCATCTTGCTGCATGTGTTTGTTTCCCCTGTAGGGCTGTGGAGACAAAGAAGAAGGCCGTTCAGAGGATAGAAGAGCAACTGATGAAGCTAGAAGTGCAGGCAACTGACCGTGAAGAGAACAAGCAGATCGCCCTCGGCACTTCAAAGCTGAATTATCTGGACCCTCGCATCTCTGTGGCATGGTGAGATTCACGGAAAAATAATTATGAACTAATTTCATTCGCTCCCCTTCTTATTTTTGGAATACAAATAAGTCCAAATGAGGAGCATTGTTGTGCTGTAACTGTCTTTCCTCCAACAGGTGTAAGAAGTGGGGCATTCCTGTAGAGAAGATCTATAACAAAACCCAACGCGAGAAGTTTGCCTGGGCCATCGACATGGCGGACGAAGATTTTGAATTTTAGATCCCAGTTTTTGGTTTTAACTACGACACACTTATTTTTTAAAATCTGATACTTGTTTTTAGCTTAATTGAATTTTGCTTAATGGCAAGACCTGATAAGGAATTTCAGAAAGTTTGAGCAGAAACAGAGCGGCGTCTCGGTAACATGATAGGAGGCCACAGTGAAGTGGCCTGAGGGTGTTGTGGCTTGTCCAAACATCTGATCTGAGATCAGGCATCAAGGCTGAACATTACCCACAACTGAGCATCAATGCTTAATCCCAGTAATTGGAAGACCCTCCTACCTTTTGTGTCTCTATGTTTTGAGACTAAACCTGACAACGCCTGAACTTTGAACTCTGGTCCTATAGCTACTGTATTAAGCAAAAACAAACAAAAAAAAATGCTTTGTATCATTTTATCTTTGTTCACTCGCTCTGTATTTTAGCCCTCCCATGTATTATTAATGAATCTATATTTTGATAGACAAAGTTAAAATCAATGAATTCCTTATAACACCCACACGCCTTTCAAGGAAATGGAAATGTGTGTTTGACTTTTGAGACTTGTGTGACTGTGTGTGACTGTGTGTGTGTTTGTGACATGCCTGACCATAAAAAGCTGTCTTGGGTTGATATTTTAAACTGGACTATGTTGAATTGTTTAGCATGACAGGATGTCGGGGTTGTGGGCGGGTGTAATACTGCAACCATGTCAATATTTACTCAAGCAAGCAGAATGTGAATATGTTTTACAGCCTCTATCAGGGACTTCTTTTTTCAGTGTAAATGTGAACCGATAATTTTTATCCTTGAGTTGCAAGCATCCTTTGAATCCCTGCACAGCCCTGTCCACACCTGATTTTTCTTAACTTAATTTCACTATTGCTTCAAGGAAGAGGAAAAGAAATCCACAATCTGTTACTTGAAGTTTTACTATGATGTATTTAAAGTTGCGAAACGGAGTGTTCTTCCAGGAAGTGCATTTGAGGGATATCATTTTGCCAAAAACAACTGATGAATCAACAATCTGTTACAATTTTAGGCCGTTTTTAATTGTGTAATGGTTGAGGATAAAGTAATGTAACAATGTGAATTATTCATTTTTGTTCCACTCTTTGACAGGAAAGTTGATGTAAGTAGCTGTAAAGTTAACATCCTATTCCTGTTCTACTTTTTTGTCATAGCTTTTAATCATGTTTTCTTTGAGTTTTATGCTCATTGTAGGTTAAAATTAATAAAATCCTACATTAAAAAAAAAATAAAAATGTGTTTGTTTGTGTGTCACTCTGATCGTGCGTTTTCTCACTTTCAAAACATGGCCCTTTTCTTCTCAGAGCGATGCTAGTTTTTTTTTTACGACCGACAGCTGCGCAGGATTTGGCAGAGTTGGCAATCGTCATTTTTGCTACGTCAACATACTCTCCTAATCGTAAGAAGGACGGACTTACAAAAAACGCTCGGCCCCGTGGCATTAGAGACAAACTAAACAATTCCTTGTTTCAAAAAAATAAAAGTCAGTGTTTTCACCACCTCAAATGGAAAACCATTGAGTGAATAAACTTTATAACCACATTCCTGTCGAGATGCTGCTCCAGGTTTTCCTTATTCGCGCCGGAGGAGTTCACCTCTCATGACTCACGAGAAGAGCTTTCCCGAAAATAAACTATCCATTTTTTTTTTCAGAAGCTCTGCTCACCACGTGTGTGCGTACCTGCAACTTAGTAACTCTCGTTCCCTTTTTGAAGAGAAACTTCTGAAATGGAAGACTTCGAATCGCAAGTTCATTTTTGGCTGTATTTCTATGTTATCGCCAGGAGGTGAGGCTGCATACTTGTTTCACCGCATACACTGCGCACTCCTGGTGGAAACCTAGGGGTAAATGAACATGTTTGACAAAGGAAGGTTTTCAGCCACAGCATCTGAACCCAGCATTTTTGCTATCAAGCAAAAACATTTAATACATAATTTGGACACTGGGGGTGGGGGCATACTTTCAATTGTAACCAATGGGTTTTGGTTGATTTCTAGCTCATTTCCAAGACTGTTTTTGAAAATATTTAAGACATATCTGTCCCAATTTTCAAATAAGCGTTCCTTTAAGTGCCAATTTTAAGGTCAGTTTATGCAGATTTAAGTGTAACGACTACTGGTTATGTTCAGGAGGGAAAAACTTGCCACATTCCAGTTAGTTTTTCTTCAATAATTGTCTTTTTTATTACTAATTCCAATCATGTATGTTGCATGAACCTCTGACTACAGGGGCTGAGCAAGCCCCATGAGCCAATTCAAACTGCACCTGTGTATGGTCCGCTGTGGAATAATGCAACGCTCCTGCTTGGTGAGTATTCGGTTTATTCTGTAAAGATTCAGAAGTGTAGAAAGGATGATACAACAGTGCTTTATGATCAGACTATTTCATAAAAGGTTTTTTTTTTCTTTCCTTTTTTTTAAGTGATCATAACACCGTAAGTCCAGATTCCATTTATCTCAAACCAAAATAAATTTGTAACATTCGACACAAGTGCATACACTGCTGGTAGGAGATCACCTCCAATTTCACTTTGGATGGTATAGCACCGTTCTTAGCTATTAGCAGCTTGACGTAGATGCAGCTTAATAGGATTCTTGTAATGACTGTATGTTTATATAAACACAAGAAAATTCAGAGGAGGGCAAAGATCTCCTCATTTGGCTCTCTAGCTAGCACAATATCTCACTCTGTCAGTGTTTGGGGATCAAATTGATAATTTTGCTGTCAACAACATTTTGCCAGTAACAATATTTGATACAATTACAGCTTTAAGTTAAACATCTCAAAGTGTACAGAAAGCAGCACAAGATTGTTTTCACAGATATAGACCAACAGTGACCATCGATGCACTGGCATGTTTTTTTTTCTTTTCTTTTTTCTTTCCTTTTTCTCTTTTTTTTTCTTTTCTTGAGGACAGCACAGTAGCTGGAAAGCAAGGTAATGGACAGACAGGTCATAGAAACACATGGACAGAGCTGAGTAAGGCAACGTTAGCGTGACAGGCTTGTCTCTGTTCAGTTTGCAGGGCAGTGTAGTGTATTGATCTCAACAGAGCTGTCAATACCTTTACTGTGGGGCAGTGTGATTCTGCTGTCTTCATTAGTGCATTGAATATAGTCTCTTGCGTGTAGCTGAACAGCAAAGTGATCACCAACATTTATACAGATCTAAATAAAATGTGTTTTGATTGCATCTGGACTTACAGTGACTGTAGAAGAGTAAATAGAAACAAGTAACGGAAAAAGTAAAATTCAAGGCAGTGCTGAAGTACTGGTTGCTAAAAAAAGTAAAAAATATCACAAAGCCAACAATAACATTTCTTTGACACATCTTTCGTCTATTCAGTCAGTATGAACCATCTTTTATAGTGCAGTTTCAATCACACACACAAACACACACACACACACACACACGCGTGCGCACGCACACACACGGATATATATATATTTATATATAAATATATATATATTTCTCCTGCTGACCCACAAGCGATTTCTCTCGGTCCTATCCTATCTTTGCTCATTCAAGTCAGTTTTCCAGTCGGTGTGCGTCTTTTCTCTTTCTTTTCTTTGATCCCTCATACTGACCTCATTGTGCACCCTCCCCACACAACCACAAAAGAAGCATGAAAGGCTTAAACATCACAGGACTCAAAGGTGAGAAGTTCTTTCTTTTGACGATGGCAGGAAGTGATGGCAAATGAAGAAGGAGGACGAGGACTAGGAGGAGGAGGAGGAGGAGGAGGAGGAGGAGAAGGAGGGAGGGGGGTGGGGGGTATTCACAGTTACAGTCAGAGTCCATCGGTCCAGCTACAATCACATTTGCTGTCATTAGGAACACTCTTTGCAGAAATGCAGCCGCAAGGAGCTCGCAAGGGTTTTTCGCGTGTGCTCCTCTGGCGAGATTGGGCCGACCTCATCACACCTCCAGCAGCTCCATTCTCAGCCCATCCCTACCAGGAGCAAACAAAACAAAAAGACAAAATGTACAAATGATCAGGACCTGGTCAGAAAGCTCTGATATTGTATCACTTCTGTTTGGTAGGTGAGTTTTATTTTATTTATTTTTTTATATATTTATATTATGGAAATTTGGATCTGCAAGGTTAACGCACAACTGTCATGATTTATTTAACTGTATTAGTATGCACTCTAAATCTATAATTCAATGTGCTAGACTCCTACTCATCTAAAAATAGCTTTTTAAACACAGACCTTTTGTTTGCCTGAATCGGCTCCTCAGCGTGAGCAACTGAACACACTTCTCCTGTCACCTTTCTACTGTACGTCATACGCAGCTGACTACAAACGGGCTGTCACACTTTCATCACTCCTCGCGGCTCACATTGTTTTTCATTTCTCCACTTTAACACGTTGTCGAAAGGCGTCCGAGTATCACAAGGCACCTCGAGAGAGACGGACGTCTTTATTTAGCAGCTTTATACTACGCTTTGCGACAAGGTACCTGGGCTGATTGGCTTCAGTCTGTTGTTCCATGAGTGACTGACTGGCCCCGGGCTGCTGGTGGTCGCCCACCCTCTCTGACCAGGCGTCCTGCAGGACTCCTAGCTGTGACGACTCTTCAACCTTCCCTCTCTCGCCGCTCCCCTCCGACCCCATCAGACCGAGCAGCGGCGCGTATGAATCCTGCCATACAACCTGCTGCCCTGAGTTGAGTCCAGCTTCTCCGGCCAGGTGTTTGTTCATGTCTTGCTCAACAAGTTTCTTTTTGGCAGCTGGCGAGCCCCTCGGTGACTCCGTTTCAGCATCCGCCAGAGCTTTCCCTTCGTCCGACTCTGAGACCGGTCGCTGATAAGTCTCCAGCCACTTCAGCTGCCCGTTCTTGTGACTGTGCCTGCTGTCACTGAACCAGCGCACCACCTCCGATTTGGGCAGGCCCGTCTGAAGGCTCAACTCTTCGTACTGCTGGCTGCTGGGCCAGCGTGTGCTTGAGAAAACCTGCCGAAGGATGTGCAGCTGCTGGGGATTCTTGGTGCCCCAGGAGGGTGAGAATGGCGGCTGAGAAGCAGACACCTCAGCCATTTCAGACGCTTGTTCTTGGTGTAACACCTCAGATGTTGGCTCCGCATCATTCATCTTCATCCTCTTGAAGTTGATCTTGATTGGGTCAATTTTCAGGTCCGAACTGTTTTTGTCTGTCGCAAACGGGTCATCCTCCTTGATCAGTTGCTGTAAGATTGACAAACCTTTTACTGGAAATTCCTTGGTGCATCTACCCTCATCTAAAACCGATAGGCTACTTTTCGTAATGACAGTGGTGCTGGTGCTTTCTGTTTGGGATTTGCTGGCATGATTCAGATTAGGGACATTGTCTTTAGACGTAGCACTGGGAGAGTCACTACTAATACTGCTGTTGTTGGTCACATGACTGTAGTTGATGAAGTCAGCGGCGGTAGTGCCCTTTGCGGGATCTGCCTGCTCTTGTGGATTGATGCCTCCGCTGTTGTGATTGTTACAGGACATAGTGGATTTGCTGGCGTTGCTTATGATCACTTGACTCTTGGTATTGTTTGAACCCTCCAGTCCAGGTGGTAAATTGATATTTGACAGTTTCCCATTGGTGTCAGCAACACCATACTCGTGATTATTGCTTATATGGGTAGAACAAGTGGTGATGCTGTTAATGCAATTGGTCAGGCCGCTGCTATTCGTAAGTTTCTTTGTGACAGTTTCACCACCATTGCTGCTGTTGGAATAGCTGGTGATGCTGCTGCTACTACTGCAACTACTGCTGCTACTGCTGCTTCGACTGCTGGTGGTGTTACTGACACAACCGCTGCTTCCAGCCTCCTCCAGGCTGAGACCGTTGATCTTTTCCGGCTCTGCAGTCGGTTGAATATTCTTGGCCAGTACCTGTGGTGTTCGGACTACAGATGGAAACTTCTGAGGGAGAATTGGAGTAGAATACGAGACCCTTGTGACATTGGGGTTAGTTGAAAGGCTGCCCTGTGTGGCTAGGACTCCAAGAGGTCTGGTTTTCAAACTGCCATAGGGAACTTTGGCCATCTTAATGTTTGGTCCTTTTGAGCCTGGACGGGCTGTGACAGTGTGCACAATGTGATTGACGTACCGTTGTGTATCAGGCTGCTTTTGAGGTGTTCCACCCTGGAACACAGTGTTGAACATCTTCCGCCTGGCCTCTTCTATCTCTTCTGGAGACCAGCTTATGCCCTGCTTTAGCCTTTGGGCGGTAAACCACAGTTTGATTTGCTCTTCGGGGAACTCTGAAACCACCGTTAGGTAGCAAAGTTCAGCTTTGGTCGGGTAGGGAAATTTACCAAAGGATGTCTTGAGAAAGCTGCTGGTGTCCATTGCAGCATCGTAGGTTGGGATGCTGCTTAGGGGGATCATCACCTTTGGAAGGTCTTTATTGGAATTGGATGAGGGGAGAGCATAAAGGGAGGGAGTGTGCTGGTGAAAGACTTGGTTGGACACTGTCGTAGTAATCAGGTGTGTGACAGTGGTCCTCGGCATAGATTGGGCACCAGAAACACTGAGGGCCCCGTTTTGGAGTTCAGGCACATTTGTCAGCATGCTGGGGTTTACATCCTTGCCAGTGTCTATCTTCCGTACCTCCACGGTGTGAGATACCACAATCTTTTTTTGCTCTCCCTTGGCTTTCATCATTTTTGCAATTGGTGTTTTGGTGAGGGAGATTCCAGATTCCCTCTGGTCTTCCCCACTGTCCGTAAAGAGGCTTTGCTCCACAGTTGTCACACCTTCCCTTTTGTTGACACTTAAGGAAGCGGTTATCAATCCCTCCATTATCTTAGGATGGGCATTAGCATTATGCAGAGCCAGCGCCTCAAAGCGGATGACTGACACACCACAGTTCAGGCAGTAGAAGGTGGGCTGGGCCCTGAAGTCTAAGTGGCAGTTGTGCATGTGATCCAAAAAGTAGTTTAGATCTCTGGACTCAAAACAGCACGTTGGACAGCTGTATGTACCTCCTTTCTGTATCTCATTGCCACAATTTGATTTGGAGTAGCTTTGAGAGAAATGGCCAGACTCTTCTCCAGAGATGCTGAGGATGCTGTCTTCTGGGATCGTCGGTAGGAGTTCTGGTAGTGAGCCCAGGATGATTTCCTCACGCACATGCTTGGATTTGGATGGTATCATGCAGGGTACAGTGGATTTTCTCTTGCTGGCCATTGTGCAGCTTTGTTTGGATGGGAGAGTGAGTGATTGATTGTCCGGTATGATGAGAAACGAGGGCGGGTGGATAGTGGAGAGGGTTGAATGGAGTTTAGTGTCATGAACCAGCCACTATGCTATCACAGATTTGCTTCATGCCCTCTGCCACTGTAGGACTCTTGTCACATGGACAACTTTAAAAGCTCCCAGCCAACCTAAGTGAGAGAGTACAAAAAAAAGACATGTGACTACATCAGCCCATATTTTATTTCGTAACAGATTAACTAAAATACATAACAGTGCACTGAAAAAACAGCCAGAATCCATGAAAATAAAGCATTCTTTCACCACCTTGTGCGGTGGACCGTGTTGGATTTCTATTGTTTTTTTTTGGGACGACAAAGAAGTCTATATGCATAGCATGTTAGGTAAAGATCTATGAAAAAGGCTGCCGGTGACACACATGGTGTGAGCATATTTGGAAATTCAGCGTCAAAAGTGCAGGTGTTTCTCAGTAATTACACCTCTTAAAATAAAAGCATCTCTATCGCCTTATAATGAAAAAGGGTTTCTACTGAATACCGGTACAGCTTTAAAGTAGATGTTATTTATCAGAATTCTTTTCAAAATGTCATTAAATAAATAATGCCCTGATATCAAAATGTTTCCCTGAAAAACATATCAAGGCAATCTACAAAGGAAGGAACCTTGGTAAGTAACTCCAAGCAGCAGCGCAAACACACACACACACACACACACACGCACACACACACACACACGCACGCACACACTCGCACACACACAAAGGAAAAAAAAGGTTTAGATGACCTAAAATTAAAATATCAAGTCAACCACCTCACTTCGCCAGGCGGAGGGCGATTATGATAAATCCTACAGT
>CAAKHD010009378.1:275803-286668 GCA_901007705.1 Fistularia tabacaria | reverse complement strand
ATGCTGTCTGGCTACACTCTCACCTACCGCTACTTCGCAGTCACTGATATCTTTTCCATTACCTCGTCTATACAAGATGTAGTCTACCTGCGTGCTCCTACCTCTGCTCTTATAAGTTACCCTATGTTCCTGTATTTTCTGGGAAAAAAAAGTGTTGAAGCCATTTCCATGCTGCTGCACACCCTCTCCATCTCTATCTGTTTGCCAGCCTGTATAGATCATTCTCTCCCTCCTTTTTGTCCAACCGAGCGTACAAGTCATTGTTTGCCCTTTGTTTTGACTTTGCTCCCTCTATCTTTACCTTACGCTGCATCTCCCTGCACTCCTGTCTGTTCTCTTCAGTCCCCTCAGTGTCCCACTTCTTCTTTGCTAACCGCTGTCTCTGGATACATTCCTGCACTTCCTCATTCCACCACCAGGTCTCCTTATCTGCATTTTCCTCATTCATCAGCTCTTCAAAGTACTCTCTCCATTTTCCCATCACTCTTCTTGCATCTGTCAATACATTTCCTGCTCTATCTTAATCCCCGACCTGCTGTACACCCTTTCCATCTCTATCTCTGTTTGCCAGCCTGTATAGATCATTCTCTCCCTCCTTATTGTCCAACCGAGCATACAAGCCATCATATGCCCTTTGTTTTGTCATTTGCTAGCTCTATCTTTACCTTATGTTGAATCTCCCTGTACTCCTGTCTGTTCTCTTCAGTCCCCTTCTTTTTTGCTAACCGGTTTCTCTATATATATACTCCTGCACTTCCTCATTCCACCTCCCAAGTCTCCCTATCTACCTACCATCTAGATGATACATCAAGTATTCTCCTACTCGTCTCCCAGATCACATTAGCTGTAGTTGCCCAGTCATCTGGGAGATCTCCCTGACCACCCAGAGCCTTTCGCAAACTCCTCACTGAAATCCATATAAAACTCCTCCCTTTTCAGCTTCCACCACTTTGTCCTCTGCTCTGCCTTTGTCTTCTTGATCTTCCTTGTCACCAGAGTTATCCAACAAACCACCTTCCTTTGTTGTCTGGCTAAATTCTCACCTACCACTGCTTTGCAGTCACTGATCTCTTTCAGATAACTTCCTCTCTAGATGTAGTCTACCTGCATGCTCCTACCACCACTCTTGTAAGTTACCCTATGTTCCTGTCTTTTCTGAAAAAAAGTATTCACTACAGCCATTTCCATCCTTTTTCCAAAGTTTACCACCATTTGTCCCTCTGTGTTCCTATCCTGGATAGAAAACCTGACCATCACTTCTTCATCACCTTATTACCTTTCCACCTGATGTCCTGAACGCACAGTGTATCCACCTTCCTTCTGTGCATCATGTCAACAAAGTCTCACCCTTTTCCTGTCATCGTCCCAATATTCAAAGTCCCTACTCTCAGTCCCAGACTCCTGCCTTTCCTCTTCTCTCTCTGCTTCAGAATACGCCTTCCTCCTCTCCTTCTTCGACCCTCAGTAGCCCAATGTCCACCGGTACCCTGTTATCGGCACCAATGGCGGTCGTTGTAAACCCGTGCTTCGACTGATCCAGTATAAAATTCTTACGTTTTATTTGCATAATTGGTTTTGGCACACGTTTTTAACGCTGGATGCCCTTCCTGACACTAGCCTCTGCATTTATCTGGGCTCGGGACCAGCTCAGGGAGACACTGGCCCGTGCCCCACCGCACCACCCAAGCATTTTGAATAAGTGATAAGAAGCTAAATACACCATTTTTGACAGGAGGCAAAAGTGTTCAGGAACACTGAAGCAACCTTTCTCTTGATTTTTTTTTTTTTTATTATTTTTTTTTAATTTCTTTTACTAGATGTACCTGCCTTCAATTTGTTCTATTTGTGGTCAACCATCCATCAGTAAATGTAGTGGTTTTTGTACATAACTATTGTACTGGTGAGTTTTCAGACAATAGCAATATTTTATCAAAGCTTTTTCTAAAAGTACATACAATTCAAAAATAAAAATACAAGGCAAACTTACAGAGAACCACCTTTTATTTATTCAATTCACACTTGTATTCCCGTTGATGATACTTAAGTTGTGTCTTCCACCCCCACCACCCTTCTCTAACAAGTTATGTGCCTCATCTGTTATGTTGAGGACTGTCTGCTGTCTGCCCCCTGGTTTTTGTTTCTAAAGCCAATTTGTTGTTCTCTGATTGTGGCTGATATTTGCCTCAGACTATTCTGCTGCAAGTAAAAAATACTTGGAAATCAGCAAGAAAATAACCTGTGAGGGTCAAGGGGGGGGGGTGAGCAATCATGTTGTTTATTGCAAGGTACTGTATCTGCAGAGACTAGAGCTTGTGCCATTCCTGTTATACATAATGTACTTTACATCTTTCAGACCACATGTCTGGCTTGTTGTTGAGCTGAAACTCGATCTCTTTACACACTTTTCTTGCTTTCTTTATAATATTTTAGATTCCATTTTGGTATGAACGGATCAATCCGAATAAACCCTGCTGAGAGGAAGGATAGGAATGGCTCCATCCCAGTGCTTGAAATACTTCTGACTAACGACACACTGTGCTTCTTTGACAGCACAGTGGAAATAAGGTAACAGGGACACCAACCAGCCTAGATAGATTGAGGTGACTTGAGTTCACCTTGGGGTATGTCTCTCAGTGAGCCTGTCCTACATTAGATCCATTTGATGACAGTGGCTATTGTTGCGTGGAAAAAACCCAGCCTTTTGGTTCAACATTTGTCACAATCATTAACTTTGATGTTCCAATGTATTGTTCAGTGGACAGATATTTATTTCTATTGTCTGGAAGTGTCACCCCTGCTCCTCTATCCCATAGTGCTTAAACTGGAACAAAACACACTGGACAAGCAATTTTGAAATGTATAACCTCACAAGGGGCCCATTTGACCTCTTTGTGTCTTTGTGCGCTTGTATTAACGGTAGCCACATGTTTTCCAAACTCTCCCAGTACAAGACAACTGTGTGTTTGCAGGTTGACGGAGAACTGTGAGAAGAGGGTGCAAGCTCTGCGGAGTCTGGATGTGTGCTCCTCAAAGTTCAGCTTCTCTTGCTCCACGGACGCAGTGAGGAGCCAGACGAGCAGGATGCTCTGTGACGTTCTCCTAGACCAGGCTGTCATGCCAGGAGTCGGCAACATCATTAAAAACGAAGCCCTGTTTGACTCAGGCTTACACCCAGCCGTAAAAGTGAGGAAAAGATGATGGATTGCGTTTAGCGGAGGAGGAGAAAAGAGGGTGAAAATTCAAGACAAGCCTTGCTGAAAAAGTTTAAGCCCCCACTATTATTGAAGGATGCATTTCAATGAGGGGATGAAGCAAAAAGACAAAAAAGGCGCAGTGCGGCACAGATATGCCTTCTTGTCTACTCAAATTTGAAAGGTTGTTCTCGTATTTCCTGTGATGTCTAGAAATTTAACTCCATTTAGATTCATATATATTCAAAGGGCAGCCCTGAAGACTATCACATCCCAAATCCAATATTTTTCATTAATTTGAAATGTTTTTCATTAAGCAAAATGTACAGAAAAATTATAATTTCAGAGTGCCCTGACAGCTGGTGACTGGAACTCCTAATATAAATGCTTCCATCATGCAGTTTCTAGATTGAGTTGGTGAGCAGGCAGGAAATGATTTGAAAATTACCAAGAAATAATCTTAAAATTGGTAAAAAATAACCAGAAGATTGAGAAGCAATAACCTGAAAATGTTTAAAATTACCTGACCATAAGCAGCACATTGAGAATTATAAATGAATTGCCTGAAAAGGGGTTCAAATAACCTGAAAATCATGGGTAAAATCACCTAACAGTAAATAGATGAGCTCAAATTTTGGAAAAAAGAAAACAATGGAGGTTTTTTTTTTTTTACGGTAAGATTGAGAGGAGACACATTTGTAATTGTTCTTTGGGATCCTAATTTGCCACAACCTTTTTCAGTGTGGAATTTAACAGGATGTTCCACCAAAACATAAAGTGTTTACACTTATGAAGTTATAGGTAGCAATAGGAAGAAAGGAACCTATGTGCATCAAGCCACTTGGATTTCTTCAGAAGATGGTGAAGATGCTGGTTGGGTATGCTTTTTTTTTTTTTTTTTAATTACAAAACAAGGTTGGGTTACTGAATCTATGATTTTACATCCAAGATTCTCTTTAATTCTAACTGCGTTTATGCATGTGTTGGTGATTTTTTGGGGCAAGGAAATCCTGTGTTTAGATGAGCATCAGGAATTTAAGAAGGATCTTTCATTTATTCTGCTTGTGAAGTGTAACCAAGTTCCACCTCGCACTCAGGTTGAGCACCTCTCGGAAGAGCAGATCCGACACCTGGTGAAGATGACGCGTGATTTTACTCTTCTGTTTTATAAGGTCAGACTCTTGTTTTGTGTGCTGTATATCTCTGTTTCCTTCACCCTTTTCTTTTCAGAACGCCATACTTACACAAACTTGATCAATTACCTCCATGGCTGACAAGGAGCAAAAGTCATCCTCTCTGCCTCGGGAATAGATGTTATTCTTTTCTAGCTATGCATAACATAATGCATAATGCTCTTCTCTTTCTCTTTTTTTCTTGTGCTTTATATTCCCTCTCGTCCGCCCTTGTCTCTATCAGTGTCGCAAATCTGGCTCTCCTCTGTACAAACATTACAAAGTCTACAAGCGATCCCAGTGCTGCCAGTGCTTTCATATCATCACAGTCTGTCGTCTTGGAGACAACAGCAGGATGACTTACTTCTGTGAGCGCTGTCAGAAAGCAGATCCCAGCAGGGTTGACATAAGGTAAAAGCATTCACATTTTAAGTTTTTGTCTTGAGTGTCTTATAAAGGGCTATTACAAGATGAATGATGATTTTCTTAAATAATTTTAAGTAACCCATCATTGAATTCCCCCATGTCAGTAAAATCAATCCAAATGACTGTTGACATAATACAGATCTTTATTTATCAAGAATTAAAACAGTATTTTTTATATATATATATATATATATATATATATATATATATATATATATATATATATATATATATATATAATGTGTGTGTGTATGTGTGTATGTATGTATGTGTGTATGTATGTGTATGGATATGTATGTGTGTATGTATATGTATGGATATATATGTGTGTATGTATATGTATGGATATATATGTATGTATGTATATGTATGTATATATATATATATGTATGTGTGTATATAGATAGATGGATGGATGGATGGTTGGATCATTGTTTTGGGCTCTTTTTGTTTAGTTATTTTCTATGTAAATACCTTTTCAGTAAGTCCCATTCTATCATTTTGCAACACCCTCACTTATCTGAAATCATTTCACTGACAGGAAATATACATTATATGGCCAAAGGTATTCGGTCACCCATCCAAATAATCGGAATCAGGTGTTCCAATAACTTCCATGGCCACAGGTGTATAAAATCAAGCACCTAGTCATGCAGACTGTTTTTACGAACATTTGTGAAAGAATGGGTCACTCTTAGGAATTCAGTGACTTGTGATAGGATGCCACCTGTGCAACCTGTGCAACAAATCCAGTTTTGAAATTTCCTTGCTCCTGAATATTCCATGGTCAACTGTCAGCTGTATTATAAGAACATGGAAGTGTTTGGAACGACAGCAGCTCAGCCATGAAGTGATAGGCCATGTAAACTGACGGAGTGGGGTCAGCGGATGCTGAGGCGCATGGTGCGAAGAGGTTGCCAACCTTCTGCAGAGTCAATTGCTATAGACCTCCAAACTTCATGTGGCCTTCATATTAGCTCAAGAACAGTGTGCAGAGAGCTTCATAGAATTGGTTTCCATGACCGAGCAGCTGCATCCAAGCCACAGGTCACCAAGTGCAATGCAAAGCGTCAGATGCAGTGGTGTAAAGCATGTCGCCACTGGACTCTAGAGCAGAGGAGATGCGCTTCTCTGGAGTAACGACTCATGCTTCTCCATCTGGCAATCTCATGGACAAGTCTGGGTTTGGCGGTTGCCAGGATAACGGTACTTGTCTGACTGCATTGTGCCAAGTGTGAAGTTTGGTGGAGAGGGGATTATGGTGTCGGATTGTTTTTCAGGAGCAGGGCTTTGCCCCTTAGCTTCAGTGAAAGGAACTCTGAAAGCTTCAGCATAACAAGACATTTTGGGCAATTCCATGCCTCCCACTTTGTGGGAAAAGTTTGGACCTGGCCCCTTCCTTTTCCAATATGACTTCGCACCAGTACACAAAGCAAGATCCGTAAAGACATGGATGACAGAGTCTGGTGTGGATGAACTGACCTGCACACAGTCCTGACCTCAACCTGATAGAACACCGTTGGGATGAATTAGAAAGGAGACAGAGCCAGGCCTTCTTGTCCAACATCAGTGTATGACCTCACAAAAGCGCTTCTGGAAGAATGGTCAAAAATTCCCTTAAACACTCCTGAACCTTGTGGACAGCCTTCCCAGAAGAGTTGAAGCTGTGATGGCTGCAAAGGGTGGACCGACGTCATCTTGAGCCCTATGGATTAGGAATGGGATGTCACTTAAGTTCATATGCGAGTCAAGGCAGGTGAGCAAATACTTCTGGCCATATAGTGTATTTGAGAAATGTTTTGTAACCAATGTGAAAATGCCAGTCATTCAATTTTGCTTCACTTCTTGAAGATTTTTTTTTTGGCCATTCTGTGCCAATTTAAGATAAATGTTTTGAAAATTGTATTTATTTATTTTTATGTAACTTATTTCTTTGTCTGTAGATGATGCCCATCAATTTGATATTTTTGGTTTTGTTTTCAGCTTTTGATATGATTTTGCGATCTTATTTGCTTATCATTTATAACTGGATATACCAAAAAGTAATGTTGGAATGCTACTTGTAAACTCAGAGGTTTGCGGAGAAATCATTCTCATTCGGAGAGGCCATCTTTGCAGGCAGATGGGCTTGGCAGGGAGCAGGAAATGTTATTGGGGGAAAATTAATGTGCGTATAAGACTGTGTTTGCCAGGCAGGGCACAGACTCAACACCTCCTGGGTTGTGTTTGAGCAAGGCTTTCCAAGGGGTTAGAGCTTGAAGCCATACAACACATTACACAGCTGATAAAGCAGCCTGCGTAAAAAGTTTCCTGAAGGCCGCCACCACTTTTCCCCATCATGACTGGTACTACAGATTTGCTCTCTTGTCAAACATAGTGTAGCTTTATGTCAGGACTAATGTGTGTGTTTGGAGCTGTGACAACACTTCGCCTTCTGGCATATCCGCAAACGCTACATGAAATGTCAGCCTTTAACTCAAAGGTATGGATACTCCCAATTTAGGGTCAGGTACAATATCAATTCTTATATAATTTATATCTGTTGTCTATTTTGTGCATGCCATTCCTCTAACAAATTGCTTGCATTTTTATCATTTTCTTTTTTAAGCATAATTTGTGTAAAATGTTCTGTATTCATTCCTCTGCTGAGTCCCTTTAAGTTTAATAACTTTTAATTTGTCTCTGATCAAACAACAAAGTAAGCCAAGGTTAAAAATAGCCCACAGTGGTCTCACTATTAATTAATAATGGTTACATATGTTTTCTATTTGTCTAGAGAGCAATACAGAATACCTGATTCAAAGTATGTGAGTCTAACCTCATCAAGACAAATATGCCAAATTACAATCTATTTAATGAATTTTGCTGAGACTCATAAACTGGTTAGATGGTTTAATCACTGCTGTGCTCAATGAGTTTGTGCACACAATTCATAGAGAAATAATTTCTGCCGGATGTGTGAATAATTTCCTCTACAGGTTCATTAAAAGCACAGTTAATTCTCTTATTTTTATTTTTATTTTCTCCTAGTACACTCCCTGTCAGGATCAGTCTAACTGGCTGGGCACACGATGAGGGACTCAATGATAGCATTGCTAAAAAGGAGGAAGAGGACTGGGCCTGCCAACTCTGCACACTCATCAATCCGCCTACAGCAACAGCATGTGATGCGTGCCTCACGCCCAGACCCAAGGGTCAGTGCAATTCTCAGGCTTCATAGTGTCTGACTTCAAGTGTGCTGCGAGAATGTCCTGTTAGCAGGGGCTATGAGAATAGATGCTGTCTCACTGTTTGACTACGGGATCCCATCTCAAGGTTGTCATACATACACATTTAAGTACCTCAGAAAGGCATCAAACTGCAGTCCTGTGAAGTGGCACTATACTGACAGGCTTACTGCTATAAGTACAATGTTGTACACGATGCTACTTAAGAGTGTGAGAGAGAAAATGCTCTTAGTTAAATGGAAATGTATATGCATTTTCACACATCAAGCACAAAGTGCAAAACCGGTGATCACTGTCAGTTCATGGAAACCACATGGGAAAAAAAATAAAAGGCTGCAAAATGTGCTCCTCTCAAACCTCCCCATGAAAGGTGATCCCTGATTTCAACAATGAATGATAGTAACCTTGAATTGTAATTTTGGTTTATTCAATTTCAGTTATTACCATATTCCTAAAGAAAAAGCAGCTGATTAAACCTACATTTTTATAAATTATATTACTCTTTAGAATACTCCGTACAAAAGCCCTCTCTGTAATTCAGTCTGTTCTCCTAGCATGATTTTGGTGGTTATCTTGGGAAAAAACCTAAGTGCCTTTTCACTTTAGCATCTGCCTAACCATAGCTGAAGACAGATATGTTACCACCAACTGCTCTCAAAGAAAAATGTTGCATGGCAGCATATGACAGCAGCAGTGTGTGAGCACTTATACGAATGAAGTATGCGGCTTTTTAGATCCTGTAATGATCCTCATTTCCCAAATGAAGACATTACGTCACAGCTGCACGCAATGGTGAGCTACATTTTCATTTCCAGGAGTCTGTTTGCCACACAAAGACGAAACCTACCCATTGATGTGTTAGCTGGACAACTGCATTTACAATATAAGATTAATTGTTTCGAGATAGATAAATATGAGCTGCTGACACACACATACAGTCTTGTGAAAAAATTAGGACACCCTATGAACAGCTTCACATTTTAAAATATGTTTGGAAATATGGATATTTAATAACAATTTTAATGATACTGAGGGATCCAAGTAATATAACTAAACAATTAAAAAATAAGAAAAGCCTTTTTAAAACTTACTGTGAAATGTAATACAAAAAGAATAATTTCTACTGAGGAATAAATTTGGACACCCCCCGATATTATCCCACTTAAAATGGTTAAAATCACACACAGGTATAGCATGTCAGGTGCACATGATCAAAACATTGTTACCCAGCATGTTAAAGAAGCCTTGCCCTATTTAAGCCTCACACTTAGTTTGCTGTGCCCCTGACTGAAGTGAGAGCCATGGTGAGATCTAATGAGCAGGAGTCTGATGCCCTCAAAGAAGATTGTGGCCACTTATGAGTCTGATAAGGGATTTAAAAAGATCTCAAGAGAACTTGACATCAGTCATCCCACCATCCGGTGGAGTGGAGAACATTCAAAATAACTGCCACCATGCCCAGGTCTGGCTGGTCCAAGCAAATTCACCCCCAGAGCAGACTGCAAGATGCTCAAAGAAGTCATCTAAAATCCTAAAAGTGTCATCACGGGAACTACAGCAGGCTCTGGCTATGGTGGATGTGAAAGTGCATGACTCTACTATCAGAAAGAGACTACACAAGTTTGACTTTCATGGGAGGTGTGCATGGAAGAAACCTTTGTTCTCCAAGAAAAACATTAAGGCCAGATTGAAGTTTGCCAGAGACAACGCAGACAAAGACCATGGCTTCTGGAATAATGTTCTTTCGACAGATTAGTCTAAAATTGAATTATTTGGACACCAGAACAGAAGATGTGTTTGCCGTTAACCAAATACAGCCTTCCAAGAAAAGATACTCATACCAACTGTGAGGCATGGCAGTGGCAGTATCTTGGTTTAGGGATGCTTTGCTGCAGCAGGACCTGGCCAGCTCACCATCATAGAATCCATCATGAATTCTACTGTGTATCAGAGGGTGCTTGAAGAACATGTGAAACCATCTGTAAAAAAGTTAAAGCTGAAGCAGAACGGGACACTGCAACATGAAAATGACCCAAAGCATACTAGCAAATCCATTGAGGACTGGCTAAAAACTAAGAAGTGGAGTGTCCTGGATTGGCCAAGTCAAAGCTCAGATGTTAATCCCATTGAGATGCTGTGGGCTGACCTGAAACGGGCTGTACATGCAAGAAACCCCTCAAACATATCACAGCTTAAAGAATTCTGCATTGATGAGTGGGGCAGACTTTCATCTGATCGATGTCAGAGACTGGTAAAAGGTTACATAAAGCATCTCACTCGAGCTATGTCAGCCAAAGGGGGCAACACTAGTTATTAGGGGGTTGGTTGTCTTAACTTTTTCCTCCATTAAAATACACATTTTTGTTCATCTTTTTTTTTTTTTTTTTTAATACGTAAAACAATGTTAATTTTTGTTGTTTAGTTGCAATTAAATCACTTTCTTTTCTAGAAATTTATAAAAACATGATTGGACATTGATATTTGAACATTTCTTAGTGAAGACGTGACTTTGAATGGGGTGTCCTAATTTTTTCACATGACTATATATATATATATATATATATATATATATATATATATATATATATATATATATATATATATATATAAAGATTTACACAGAAACTTGCACAGTACATCTTCCTTTTTCCATGTTCTACTACTGACAATTGAGGAGCTCAAATGAAACAGTTCATGGGAACATTAATGGGGAGGAAGGAGCAATGCTTTTTCAAAGCGGTCCTATTAATTACTTTAAAGGACATCATTCTAATCCACCATTATGGAAAGCCTTTACTGTTGGGGCCACGTTACAAAATTACTCGAGGCCATCATCTGTAGCGATTATG
>CAAKHD010009378.1:205003-270941 GCA_901007705.1 Fistularia tabacaria | reverse complement strand
CGCTCTTCCGATCTAAATGAATAAGGAGATGTTCTCATGTTCTCGCAGACTAGAAGCAAACAGACTTTAATCAAATGTAGCGTCTTCTGTGGAATGTTGAAATGACAGTTTGGGGGTGGTGAAGTCAAAGCTCCTCTTCATTACATGTGCAGCAGGAGGGTTACACGACTGGCTACCTCAATTCAAGAAGCATTTTCATGCAGATACTCATTGCACGTTGACTTCTGCAAAGCACTAACTGTCCTGAAAGCCTAATTAAAACCAAAAAGAAAAAAACAGACCGTAATGTGGTATTTTTTCTGATGAGGTCTCTAAATTAAAAAAAAAGTTTGATAACTAATTGTATGCATGATTTTAGGAAAAAATAATTATTGTGGGATGTCTGTTTGAATATATGGCCCTTCGATTAACTGGCAACAAGTCCAGGTGTACCCCACCTCTCACCCGATGACAGCTAGTATAGGCTTGAGCATCCCCCACAACCCTGAGCAGGATAAGCGGAAGATGATGGGCGGATGGATGGATAATTATTGTGCTGTGATCCCTTCATCTAGTCTTTTAATACTGCATCCTTGTGTGTGTTTCTTTTTAATCTAGTTAGTTCCAGTGGTGTATCTTTCGACATGTAAAGGTCTATAATCATGGATGTTCGGCTGTTTTTTACCCCATCCCGTATCGTGAGATATTTGGAAAAAACAATATGTTAATTACATTATCCATGTGTTGGTACATTTCCTGGGGACAATAGCAATAATGCAATACAGCTACAAATCAGCCCTTAAATATAACAAATAATGGCCAGTTTTAACCAAATAAATGTTTTGATCAACATGAACTGTATAATAATTCCAATGAAAAGCAACTAAATTTGTTGCATTTCATATTTATTTATACAAACAATGCAACATCATCTATCAAACATGGAATAATCTTGCACATTTTCACCTCCATTCTGTAGTGCTCTTTGTGACAGACTTCAAAAGATACTTTGCTTTTAATGATGGCTGTTGTACCTTGGAAGGAAGCGCATCATTATGTCACCATCTCCAGTCGCAGAAGCAGCACCGGCAGTGCTGTCTGCATAGGCCCCTGCCCCGACGACAGGGGAGTCCCCGACACGGCTGAATGACAGGAGCACAGGGAGGATTCAGACAAAACCCTGAGTTACCTTCTCCGGGCAAAGCAAATGGGAACAAGGGACAATGTCATTTCTAAAAAAGTCGATACTCGTGTCTCTGGCAGAGGCCTCAGAGAATTGCAATTTATTCCAGAAATTGATCTAGTATCAATACTTTGTGATCCAATTATGACACTCAATGTTTCATTTCATTTTAAATACATTTATCTTTAAGAACAGCCCACATTCATCAGCGTTTCTATAAATGTGCCATTGCTCGGAAAGTTCAAGGACGCAAATGATAGTTGAGTCTACCATTCACTTGGACGGCTACACTTGCCGCTACAAATTTAGCAAGACCTACATACCCTGGAACTTTGTGACTTAAGCCATTTGTCGATGTCCCGGCAGCCACGTGACCATCTCCATCCAGAGCAATCATCCCTGATGGGGTGGACAACAAATCATGGTGTAATTCCACACTGCAGCATGTTGTTTGTTTGTTTTGTTTTTTCTCAGAACCAGAAAAATTCATTCAGGCAACAATACAAAGCTTTACACGGGCTGTCTTTAACAAAATCACACATACCTATATGCCCCAGGGACTATGAACAGGATATATGTCAAAAGCAGCACAAGTTAAATGAAAAAAAAATGCAGAATTATAAATGGACCACTGTGTATGATTTAGCGCTATCAAGAGGGAAAGTTATAAATTAAAACAAAATTAATATCTTGCTACTCTTTTATTCTGTGCACACAGCTCATTCAATTAAAAGGGCCTTTTCTTAATTTAGATCTGACTATTGTAAACAGAAGTAAATCAATTCCACTTGGTACGAAAAAATAAAGAACATTTAATGAATGGCTATGACCTTAGATGTTCCAACTGGCATTTTACATTCAGTCAGAAACTTATATACTAAACTAGAACAGAATACAGATTACATGATAGTGCCTACCTATGGTGTCATGGGAGTGTGTATTAACATGCTTAGCCTTTTTGTTATGTCTCAGTAGCGCCTTGGGCTTGTAGGGTCCACATGACTTTGAAGGATCTGGAAACACATTCTTTCAGCAGAGGAGAAAACATGATCATGGCTTGCGTAGAGCTGTTATGCTCACGCAAAAGGGGAAGGATGTGCAAGAATATCGTTGGCAAAAAAAACGACTATAATCTTTTCCCAAGTAGCTTTGGCGAGTTTGAGACAGATCATGATGGCCAGAGGTTCCAACCAATCACCTGCCAAGAAAATGCTGAACGTTCTAGGACTGAAGCTTTGGTTATAAACAACGACAAATAAGGTTAACACAGTGAAGCCTTTTTTATTACACTGTGTTGCTACTAAATTCATTCCAAACTAAAGAGTATTTTTAAAGAATGTTATTACTTTTCTTCACAACTTTCATCATGCCATCAATAAACCAAAGTTAGGATCAACTTGTCTGTTTTGTAAAAGTGCTCGTACATTATTCATGAAGCAAAGTCTCTTTTATTCCATTCCGAGAAGGTGAAGCCTTAAAATACTTTCCCTTTGGTTATAAATAATACAGGTACATTTGTTCTCCTTTCACCTCCCCAAATGTTCAACAAACACTGTCAAACACAATTTGTTTATAGAGAAAAAGGTTTATTCTGTGATCAGCCTAATATTTACTTTACAATGCAGTAAACACAAAAATATACTTGTATTCAGTTGTATTCACTTCTATTTACTATATTTTCGTACACTTGGAATTCAAAAACGTATGGCAGCGCTTCTTGAGTGAATGGTTGACTGATCATTTTTATTATGACATTTTTATACCTGAAGCATTTCATCAAGCATAGTCAGGGCACAGCTTGAGTTTAGAACTGAATTAACTATTGCCTCATCAGGGTTGAATTGTTTCTGTTAAATGAGGTTAACTGCTCCTGAAATATATATATTTTTAATCTGATCTATTAGAAAAAAGACCAAAATATAGATTAACTTGATTAGACATTGGCATCGTAGTTGAGTTTTATTTTATAAATAAAATGGGGACTGATTTGTTTATGAATTTCATGATGAGTATTGGATAATTCGCGTTAGTACACAATGAATTCAATTGTTTTTGTCCTGGGCTGTTTATGGAATACATTCAGATAGCTCTGTGTTAAATGCAAGAATGTTTGCTTGAATATTCTTCATGCAACAATCTGACTATTAATATTGCGTTTCCTCTCAAGTTTCATTGCTCTGAAGTACAAAAACAGCTGGCAGGGCATGACCTCTTACACAAAACAATTGCTTTTTAATCTAACTGTTTTAATATGCTTGTTTGTTTCCCTGTTTAACATCAATGATTTAGAGGATAACCGTCTGGAGCAGAAAAAGACATCAAAAAATCGTAGACAAACTTACCTTTCGATAATTAGGTTGACAGTTGCTCTTCAGCCACTGTGTGAAAATGTCCATGGACATGTTTGTAGTCAAATCCTCTGCAGCAAACCCCATGTTTTCAGCAAACACCGAGGCTATGGAGAGAGAAAAACACTTTCATCGCAAGCTATGCATCGTGATCCACAGCGGCCCGGGCGAGAACCAAACGCCAGGCTCATAAACAAGGGGACTGGAAGTCATTCATTTAGACAGGTGTGCTGAACAACAGTGACCTGTCTCATATCTGTTTGGATGAATGCCAAATTAACTATATTTCAGTGGAATTGAAAAAGGTCTTTCAGTTTCATGACAGGTGAATCAGGTCAATTATTCGATTCAAGAAGACCAAAATCATACTGATCACATTCACTCGTGTTAATAAATTTGATTTGTATCTTCACATTTCATCCAAATTATAAATAATTTGTTCTTGCCTGAAGTTGCTTTTTATCCTGTAATATATTCCTGTTATCTTTTGAAGATGGGAACTCCTGTCCTTCATTACAGTCAAAATGAGATTGAGGAGTCGTTTATGGGCCGTCATGGCTCACAATGGCCATTTGGTGAGATCATTGCTGGTTCCCCGTGACCTTGAGGAATATACTGAACCTCAAATTGCTCCTGGTGTGCTTATTGTCACCTTGCACCTCTAGCCTCAGTCATCTGGCTGTGATTGGTGTAATAGTGCGGTGTACTCTGAGTGTGGCTAAAGTAGAGAAGTGTTTTCTAAATCAAATTAATTATGACACAGAAGCTTTCTCATAATGATGAGACTTTCCAGACTTTTTCCCTGTTACTTTGTGACAGGCAGTGCTTTAATGAGCTGTTCAAAGTAGATCCTCAAACCAGGAAGAGAACCACAAACAGAGAGCAGATTATTAGAGGTTACGCAAAACCCAAATCTTGGTACACGTTTCTAAAAAGGCATGTGGATTAACCTATTAACAAAAAGTACATAAAATGTGAAAGAAAGAATTGAATTTAAAAGTAATACTTTAGCGCTCATAAAACAAGAACATGTGAACCCAGAGTTAAGACTGGTTGTGTCTTTGTGTGCATTCTGAAAAGAGAAATCTACAGGACTGAATATATTATGGGTGTTAAGTTTTGTCAAAACTAAACTTTCAAGTCAAAGAGAGTACATGTAAGGAACCCAAGTGGAACGGTGAGGCTATAGGAAGTAGAGACAAAGAAAGCTGAGGATTTTAAGCACTCAGGGTCATCAGTCCAGAGCAATAGAGAGTGTGGAAAAGAGGTGAGGGGATGTGTGCTAGCAGAATGGTGTGATCAACAGTATAGGTCTGAATAAAAGGTATGCTTTACAAGACAATGGTAAGGCCAGCAATGCTGTATGGTTTAGAGACAGTGGCACTGTGGAAAAAACAGGAAGCAGAGCAGAAAGGAAATGAAGGAGTTAGTTTAATGAAAAAAAAATTGGCGCTGACTTTCAACCTTTCTGAAAATATTTACATGAAGAGTTGAACAAATCTTTTTCTCACTAACAGTAATGGAGCAGAGCTCACACATTCATTCACTCTTTGCATGTGGAATAAAAGCTTCATGGACAGTGAGTTCAATATCTTAGCATACAATGCAGATGAGCTGTATATTCAAGTATTTTAAGTTAAACATTCTTGAAGAAAGCTCTCACTCTAGGTGGAGATGATTTTCTTACCTGACTCTCCCACCAGCAGTGTGTGTTCTGTGTGCTCCATTACAGCTCTTGCTACTCCAATCACATTCTTTATTCGTCTTAGGTTTGCCACAGCACCCACCTCCATTGTGTCACTGAGCACAGATAACAGACAGAAATAAAGACTCCTGCTTAGAATTACTGTCTGCTTAAGGAGGCAAGAAGCAGTGTGTGAACCTTATTAACCAATATTAGTGACCAGTATGACCTGAAACTGGGCAGAATGGTGACAAGAGGCCCAGCACCATAATTATGTGATCAGTGACTCTTGACCAGAGACCAAAATGATTTCCAAGTAAACAAAAGGTAATCATAATGCCAAGATTTATCAGGTACTTTTTTTCTTTTTTTAATTCTTAATCAGGCAATATTAGTTGCATTTATATGCATTAGCATATGATGAAATGACAAATGAAATGAATGATTCTTGTTTTCGTTAGTTCTGAGTGAGATCAGTGAGAATGGGTGAGAAGTTGGAAGAGCCATGC
Organism: Fistularia tabacaria; assembly: GCA_901007705.1. Taxonomy (NCBI): domain Eukaryota; kingdom Metazoa; phylum Chordata; class Actinopteri; order Syngnathiformes; family Fistulariidae; genus Fistularia; species Fistularia tabacaria. The sequence goes on along the minus strand of CAAKHD010009378.1, from coordinate 265,238 downwards.
TCACTTGCAACATGGTGTGCACTGGTCAAAAACAGACTTACCATCATCAGCACCAATTTGGTAAAAAAGAATATTCGTCTCTTAATGTAAAACAGATTTTGATAGATATAGTCAGAGGAATATTTGAATTTCACACGATGCAAGACATGAAAGCCACTGAGATGCCAGTTAGAGCAAAGGCAAGAAGTGGTGACTAAGGAAAGTCAAGCTTTTTATTCTCTGTATAGCACCACCAGACTTCTGGCTTTAGTGGAACACAGATTAACAATCTGAAAAAAAGACAAAAATGAGCAAAAAGAAGCATTGACAGTCAATATGCAGAAATATACAGTTAAACTTGACATGCAGCAAAGACATGAAGAAAATAAAATTCATCCTACAGCAGATTACATTGATCAATGTGAAAATCGCCAGAATGATTTATATGTGTCTGAATCACAGCATAATGCAGAGCGGATGCTAGCCTTCAGGGGCAATCTGTTTGATAAATAATGTATGTATGTATCTATGTATGTATGTAATGTAAGGTTAACACAATGGACAATTTAGAATGCAGACACCATCTCTGTACTCTCAAAGGGATTGCTCGTTTTCTCTGAGCTATTATATTTAAACTCCATCAGCTTCAAGCAAAAAGAAAGAAAAAAAAAAACTCAAAGCATTGAGGGAACAAAATTAAACAAGTTGAGATCTCTGACTACAGAATCATTCCGGACACTGCAGAGGAAACAGGAGAGGTTCTTGCTCCTGAGAGAACATGGGTCAAAAATGAACAATAAAAGTGGGCTTCCGTGTCAACCAGTTCTATAGCAGCTTGAAGAGAAAATCAAAAGAAACAAAAAACAAAACACAGGTTCCATAGAAACTGCATTAGAAACACCTGTACTCTATAAGTACCAACAATGAAGATATGATAAACCATCAGACTCAAGCAAGGATGAGAATTAGTTGAATAAAGTATGGGTCAATAGAAAGGAAAGGTATGGAAATAATTGATCCTGTGAATCATAATACAACTTTACAGATTTGGAGGTTTCAAAGATATTTATCATATCATTTCAAAGTAATTCATCCAGACAGGGGGGTGGCCAAAATAGTGGAAATAGGAACAATTCATGTACAACAGATTAACAGGATAACCAATTGGAGATTGGAACATGAATGAAAGCAGACAGGTTAGATTAGACTGCTTTAGATAGGAATGTAGACTATCATTTTCTGATGCAGTCTCGAGACAAGACGTTATGCTCAGTTTGACAGTGATAGAGACATACATTTATATTTAAAGTTCAATTTGTCACCTTTGAACAGTAAATGTCCTCTAACTCCTCTATTTTCTGTTTGTCATCACCTTCTTTCCTCTCTCCTCTCCTGCACTTCCTTCATATGTATAATTTTAATGAATCTGTTGAAGTTCAAAATAACTTTGTGAAAAGTATCCTGTAAAGCAAGTGTTGTGCCTTGTTCTACTCTAGCCTCACACAGGGCACCATTTGTGGTGCAGTGAGTGGAAGTAGAATTAGTTATGAGTAATAACTAACAATTATCAATGAAGATCATTAGTTATAAGTCATAATTCTTGGAAAATCATTAGCTTAATAATGATATTAACCTTCGTTCGGGGCACCAATAGTAAAGCTGGAAAATAATAACTACTAAGTGGAACACAGTCTCAAGAAGGAGATATCTAAAATTGCCAATATTTGACAATAATGTTTTTTAGATTAATAAGGTGTGAGTTCGAGCGCTGACCCTGCCACACAGTCCTGTAACAATAGTCACACACAAGATACCATGAAAACTCCTCTTTTAAAATACCACAAAGTTTATTGGACGAACCAAAATGCGTGTGTTGAAGGACAACAAAAATGTACACGGCCTCTGAAAACTACAAAATGATGGTCTTTATGCAGAACAACAATAATGGCGGCGGTTGTCGTCCAAAGGCTACCACCTGGCGCTACCATGTCACCGGGGCCGTAAGGCACAAAAGAATGAATAGGATGCTAATAGATAACGTCCTGTGTAACTATACGTGGAGGTGCGTTCTTGACAGAAAAATAAAAGAAGAGAGAGAATTAGACGAGCAGCCATGACGCTAAGTTAACAAGATAGCACTAGCGATGGCATGTGAATACGGTGATTACCCAAGGCCCGACAGGAAAACGGCAGTTACCACACTAACATAACGTTGAGCAGTGACTCATGCTTGCCTAGATACTAATTACAGGTCTCCAGTAATGAGCTGATCAGGGGTGCGATGGCCTGGGAACGGAAGGGCCGGTTCCAATGACGAACCCACAATGGATTTGCAGTCACCGGCAAGAGTGAGGTGTGCTCTGGATGCACCACCAGGGACGAGCGACAGCTGGCGACCTGGAGATGCAATCTTCAAGTGCAGTCTGCAGGTCCGGTAGTCGGGTGGGGTTGTTGAGCTTGGAACCACTGTCCGCGGGAAAGAAAAATTGTCCTTGCGTCTATTTGTGGCCACATCTCGAGCACGGGAGAGTAGCTGTTAGAGCCATATTTCAGTTTAAAACCCCCCTTATATCCTGGTTGGTGATGTCATAGTGTGTAACTCGGTGGTCCAATGGGAGAGGACGCTGGGACGAGCACCCCCCTCGTAGTAGGCAGCTTCACCCTCTCATCAGTTGACTCCGGAATGTGGACCAGAATTAGCGGGAAGGTGAGGGACAGTTTGTTGCAGGGTGGGGTTGATTCTCAGAGCATAGGATTTGACTCCTTTTGTTCAACACTTTGGATATTGTGGGAACTTTTCTTTACAAATTGAAACAGATGTATCTGGAAAGTCATGATCTTCTTCAGGCATTTGACGCATTTGTCTATAATTTCAAATCCAGTTTGAGAAGAGTTAAAATGATAAATTCGAAGCGGCATTTCCTTTAATTTACATTAAATTGACTCAGAGGATGGATGGCACCATGGCTAATGGCACAAAGGATGGTTCGATACCAGCAGGGAGCCCGTCTGTGTGGAGTTTGCATGTTCTACCCTTGTCTGCATCGGTTTCCTCCAGGTTCTCCGGTTTCCTCCGAAAATGTAATGCTCAAAAACATATTGAAGAATAAGAAAAATTGGGAATGACAAAGTAAACGGCTTTCTGTCTCTATATGTCGCCCTGTGATTGACTGGCGATCAATCCAGGTGTACACGTGTATCACCTGACGGCAGGTGGGATAGGCTCCAGCATCCCACCTGTGACCCTTAAGTGTAGGACAAGCGGTAGGTAATGGATGGATGGATGGATGGATGGATGGATGGATGGATGGATGGATGGATGACTCAGAATGCATTAATTTAACCTGCTTTAACAGCCTTCATTATATATATATCAGTTTCTAAACACAACACACCAAACAACCAATGGATAACTGTTATCTTGAATGAAATCTTCAGATATTTAACAAAAACAGGGAAAACATCTAAGATTATTTTGAGGTCAAAACATCAAAAAGTCAAACTGCATCCCTTTAGGATACATTTTCAATGTGACAATAAACCACATAACTGCACTAAACGTAGTTAATAAATGTAAATATAGCATGCTTGATACATACAACCTAATAATCAGAATTTAAGAAATACATTTTAATCATCTGCCAAAATCAGCCACATTTAAATGTTGATCTGCTGAACAAAATGTTTACCTGTGTTTTAGCCGACCCAAAAAGTGTTCTGCATTTTTGCAGCAACTCCTTAATCTTATTGATTACTGTTAAAAAGATGCCAACTAAAAGGGAGATAGATATGCATGACGGCTTTTGATGTATACCTCTGAATGATGGCTAGATAGTAATACAGCACCATTTAAATTTAAATGTTATTTAACATTGCAAATGGTTTTACCCGTTCATGATCATGGCATCCAGCGTTGTCTCTCCAGATTCATCTGGACTCCCACCGTACCCTACAGTTCCATCACATTGCTCCGTTTCACAGCGAGCACAGCCCTGTTCCACAGCATCCAAAGCCGAGCCTCCAGACCGCAGGACGCTCCATGCTGCAGTTACAAGCATATCATAGCAAAATCTGCACATTGTAAAACCCTTTGTGCACCAACATTTGTTGGCAAATACACCTTTTAATAGACTATCAATATATTAGTTTCAGCCGGCTTTTGTCACTCTCCAGTACAATATTAGAGTTTAAAGGGATATGTTTGTCACTTTCAGTCATTTAAACACTTTTTTTGGCAGAAACTCAACAATAAACCCACTTTGAAACCTTTGCATGCCTGATGTGTGCTTGGTGTATAACTATTAAAAAAAATCCAAAGAGAAAAACAATCTGAAAAAAATAATCCTCTTGCCTGTGATGCTATTTATGTATCAACATTTTAAGGGTGGCAGCTGCCAAAATTTAGACACGGTGTTCCTACTGTCTGCATTCTGTTAAATACACAGAAAAGAGCAAAAGCAAAAATAAAATACACGTGTGTGTGTGTGTGTGTGTGTGTGTGTGTGTGTGTGTGTGTGTGTGTGTGTGTGTGTGTACAAATAAATGTGATATAGTATGATGGAGTTTTTAATAAGAAAAATGTGTCACAGATTTTCCTCAGCCTTCCTCAAATCTTTCCAAATCATTATAGGAAAAAAGGGTATATTTGAAAGACATCTATCCATCCACCCATCCATCTTCCTCTGCTTATCCGTGGTCGGGTCGCGGGGGCTGCAGCTTGAGCAGAGAGGCCCATACTTCCCCCTCCCCACCCACATAGTCCAGCTCTTCTGGGGGGATCCCAAGTCGCTCCCAGGCCAGCCTAGAGAAATATTCTCTCCAGCGTGTCCTGGGTCTTCCCGTGGCCTCCTCCCAGATGGACATGCCCGGAATACCTCCCCCGGGATGCGTCCATGAGGGATCCTGACCAGATGCCCGAGCTACCTCATCTGACTCCTCTCTATGCGGAGGAGTGGCAGCTCTACTCTGAGTTCCTCCTGGATGGCTGAACTTCTCACCCTATCTCTAAGGGAGAGTCCGGCCACCCTGCGGAGAAAACTCATTTCGGCCGCTTATATCCACGACCTCGTTCTTTAGATCACTACCCACAGCTCGTGACCATAGGTGAGGGTAGGAATGTAGATCGACTGGTAAATTGAGAGCCTTGCCTTCCGACTCAGCTCCCTCTTCACCAGGACAGACAGGTACAGAATCCACATCACTGCAGACGCTGGACCCGATCTCACGCTCCATCCTTCCCTCACTCGTGGACAAGACCCCGAGATATACGAACTCCTCCACTTGGGGCAGGACCTCTTCCCCGATCCGGAGTGGGCACTCCACCTGTTTCTGGTCAAGCACCATTGTCTCTGATTTGGAGTAGCTGATCCTCATCCCAACCACTTCACACTCAGCTGCGAACCGCTCAAGTGAGAGGTGGAGATCATGGCCTGATGGAGCCAACAGAATCACATCATATGCAAAAAGGAGACACTTGATCCTGTGGCCACCAAACCAGATTCCCTGGACGCCCTGGCTGCACATAGAAATTCTGTCCATAAAAATTATGAACAGAATCGGTGACAACGGGCAGCCCTGGCGGAGTCCAACTCTCACCAGAAACGGGTTTGACCTACAACTGGCAATGCGGACCAAGCTCCGACTCTGAGCATACAGGGAAAGAACAGCGCACCCCCCCACAGGACTGCCCGCAGGACACAGTCAAATGCCTTCTCCAAGTCCACAGAGCACATGTAGACTGGTTGGGCAAACTCCCATGCCCTCTCGAGAACCCTACTGAGGGTATAGAGCTGGTCCACTGTTCCAAAAAGAAGGACAAAAACCACACTGCTCCTCCTGACTACTTCAGCCCCGGAGATGGCCCAGAATCTCCTCAAAGCCCACTAGATGTCGTTCTCCATGGCCTCCCCGAGCTCCTCCCTTTGGCTCGGTGACCGCAGTAGCCGCATGCCGTTTGGCCTGCCAGTACCTGTCAGCTGTCTCCAGAGTCCCGCAGGCCAAAAAGGCCCAATAGGACTCCTTCTGCAGCTTGACAGTATCCCTCACCGCTGGGGTCCACCAGCGGGTTCAAAGGTTGCCACCCTGACAGGCGCTGTCCGCCTTCCAGCCGCATCTCTGGACTGCTGCCTCTACAATGGATGCACGGAACATGGCCAATTCGGACTCAAACCTTGTGGTCGTATCATCGGACTTGCGGCCGCATGTCCTGGACACTCGGGTTAAGAAAGGGGTGGAGCTGTCAACCGCTAACCACCTGGTGGTGAGCTGGCTCCGATGGTGGGTGAGGATGCCAGTCAGACCTGGTGGACCCAATCGCAACGTGACGGTCTGCTGGGAGCATCTGGCAGAGTCCCCTGTCAGATGGAGTTTCGAAAATCCCACCTCCGGCAGAGCTACAACCACATCCCGAGGGAGGTGGGGGACGTTGAATATGAATGGGCCATGTTCCGTGCTTCCATTGTCGAAACAGCAAACTTGAGCTGTGGCCATAAGGTGTTCAGCACCTGTCGGGGCGACAACCCTCGAACCCGCTGGTGATGTGATTCTGTTGGCTTCAAACAGTCCATGATCTCCAGCTTTCACTGGAGCAGTTCGCAGCCGAATGTTGAGCAGCTGGGATGAGGATCAGCAGCTCTAAGTCAGAGACCATGGTGCTCAACCGGAAATAGGTGGAGTGCCAACTTCGGGTCGAGGAAGAGTATCTCAAGGTCTTGTTCACGAAAGAGGAAAGGATGGAGCGGGAGATCGATAGCCGGATTGGTGCCGCATCTGCAGTGATGTGGACTCTATACCGGTCTGTTGTGGTGAAGAGGGAGCTGAGCCAGAAGGCGAAGCTCTCAATTTACCGGTCGATCTATGTTCCTACCCACACCTATGGTCACGAACTGTAGGTAGTGACCGAAAGGGTGAGATCGCGGTTACAAGTGGAAATTAGTTTTCTCTGCAGGCTGGCCGGACTCTCCCTCGGGTGGCAACATCGGCCATCCGGAGGAACTCGGAGTAGTCGTGGCTCCTCTACATAGAGAGGAGTCAGATGAGGTGGCTTGGGCATCTGGTCAGGATACCTCCTGGATGCCCCTGGAGCCACTGGCACTATTACTTGCTTGTTCCTAATTTTGTTTATTTGAAGTACACGCACTCTCTTGAGAATGAGTGTCATTACTAGCATTAGAATCAAACTATTTCCAAAAGTCAGAGCATTTGAAGTTCAAATGATCCATAAGCTTGTAAAACTGAATCTCAGTCATCATTTGGTCACTGATCCTGTCTGTGGCCCAAGGGAATCAAATTACCAACTGTCTGCACTGTTACCAGATTGCCACTACTTTCTCATATTTTTTTCTCTTCAGGAAACTACTCCACAAATAATTGTTACAAATAATATACAAACAAATAATGTTAACTAAAAATAGCATTCAATAAATACATAATAAATACACACAGCCTTTCAGAAGTTAATGAGTAAGAAAAAAGCAAGATATTATGTAAAGGTCAGCTAAGAATTACAGCAGCACTGCAATAAATCATATGGACAATGATGGGGAAAATGACCAGAAAATGATCAGAAAATGTAAAACTCTTTTAGAATGTCAGTCTTTCTTTCATTTACACACACATGCACACGCACGCAAGCACACGCACACACACAACTTCTATGTAAATATAATGTGTCAGTGTGAATGCTTCTGAAACCTCCCCAAAGAAAAAAAAATATGCATGACACGGATCAATTGCATCCCAGCAGACTGTACTCCAAAGAATCTCCTCACAGAAGAGACAACCGGCTATTTCTGTCATTTTCATACCTGCCCCAGGAAAAAGAAATGGTGCACATCTGATAAATCCATCTATCAAATGTTGAGATTTTTAAGTTACATTTAATCAGGCAAACATTTAATCTGGTACAGTGCACTTGATGGAAATACACTTAACTGGTAAGTCACAAGCAGCACTCTAGTATTTCAGTTTGAACATGTCCAATGTATCATCCTGTAGAAATTCGAAAACAAACTAAGGGCAGGTCTGGCATTGGCAGTTATTGAGCACAGTGGGTTTTGCCCATTTCCAATCCCCTGTCTCTGATGACTTTAAACAATTGTCTGATTACACTGTAGTAATGTTATACCTGCTCACAAATAACAACAAACAAACAAATTAAATTATATAATGGCGTGAAAGGTTACAGGTACCTCTTTTTCGACAGCTGCAATTTATAATCTTATCAATTGATATGCCAATAATCGTTGGTCATGAATTAAGTGTTTATTTTTAGATTATGTGCAGAGATGCTTTCTCTTCAGTTTATAAACGAAAAAGCATTCACCTTAGCTAGTCCAAATTTGTGATTAAATTGTAAACGCCCGCACTGATGGACAATCTGATCATTCTATCCTTGCAACCGTCCTTTATTGGGCTTGTAGCTATTAAAACAATTAGCGAATAGGCTTTAAAAAACAGCTTCAACCAACAGCATTAGAGTATTTGAAGAAAAAAAAGTATGTTCTGGAAATAAAGCACTACGTAATTGTTCTAATCCCAGACTGGGGTACCTGTAAATAGTTGGCCTTGAGCAGTCCATTTCCTAATGAATTTTACATGAGCGGTATTTCTCAGACACTGGTATCCTTGTGGGGTTTCTTGGTTATGAATACATATCCAACTTTGTTTATGCTATGCTTCAATGGATTTAAAAATAAAATGCTGAGTAAGGACCATCTTTTTCTTTTCCTTTCGACTGTTCCCCTCAGGGGTCGCCACAGGGAATCATCTGCCACCATCTAACCGTATGCTCTGCGTCATCTTCTCTCTTACTAAACTACTATCAAGTCCTCTTTCAATGAATAAATACGTCTCATCCGCATTTGTTTAACAAAATAACGGCTTTGGGTTCAGGAATGAGTTAAACAGGGATTCTTCAATCTGAACTTTGTGATAATGTCATGTGATCGAGCCCAACGGTTTATAGTCCGACAAACACAAGTTACCTGCAGCCGTCGCGTTCCTAAAAGGCCAGGTGTTAATGACGAGGGGTATGGACGCCTGTCCAAGCGGGAACAAAAACATTACGGTGTAGAACTGAGGAGTTAACATGTTGACTCTTTTTAAAACAAAGAGTCCCAGCACAGTGTGGAAGCGTCGAAAAGGTACACGTATATCTCGATCTGTATTCACGATTGAGGCTCCTCAATTCCGGCTCTTTACATGATTAGTAAAGTGTCAACCCTGGACCAGCCAGTAATTTCTTGATACAGTACATTACACTTACAGCGTTGAGACAAGGTAGAACAACTTCCTGGTCGCGACATGAGTGGGCGGAACTTTAGTTAAAGGGACAGAGCGACTTCTTAATTAAAAAAATCAACCTAGCAGATATAGTTTTTGTGTGACAATTTTCTGTTACGATTCTATTTTCTGAGATTCCCTGCACTTTTTTCCACTTCATTTTGATACACACTCCCCTTTCTGTACTTTTTCATTTATTTCCCGTGAGACACAGGTCATGTGATGCTCTCAGGGTCATGCAACGGACTTCAAGGTAGCCACTGTCTCCCACCCCCATTTTTATCTGAATCCACACTGGGTTTTGGGCGGCATCATACTTCTAAAGCTGTATTGTTTAACCTTTGTACAAAAAAGATTCACTATAACCAATATCGGAGGAGTTCTTCTGGAGGAAAAGCAGATGCAGTCCCCGTCTCTGTTTCTTTTCACTCCCTGTAGCTACAAACTAACCTCTGATACAATAGAGCTCATCCACCATCGGCTAGGAGATCTGGACCCAGGCCTTGGACTGAGGACGCGGAGGACCAACTGAGGTTCCCGGGGGTCGCCACAACTACCTCGCCTCAAGACTTTCCTTAACAGTTTTCGAAGAGACCATTTAAATTAATGGCAATTTTCTTGTGATATTGCATTTTTCTTTGGCATTGAATACAACTGTTTGCACCATTCTGCACCAATGAAAGGTATCAACAATTTCACCTTACCTGCCCCCCATCATTATAAATGTATCTCAGGAACTCTATTCATTAATTAACCGTTTATTATGCATATTCAGACCACCACCATAATGAGAGAACAGCCGTATGTATTGCATGTAATATTGTTTCTGTTTTATTTCTATGTAGGTTTATTTTCTATCCAAGTCACATTTGGATAGGATATATACTTTTTCTTTTTTTTTGTTCACTTGTTTTCTTTGTTTTTTTTAATCAATAATTTATTTCCCAATGTATATTTTATTTGCTGTTCTATTGAAAGTGTCATACATAAATTCTGCTATTTATTTCATAAGTTTCTAAGGAAAAGAAAGTAATTTGGACAACCACAAAAATGGTAATTTCTTAATATGTCTATGGCCAAAATTATATCTGACTGGAGTGAGTTCATTAAAATCCAACTAGAAGCCATCGTGTCTCAGTTGAGCAGCCTCCCTCAGGATGTTCTCTTCAAAGGATGATTTTCAGTTTAAAGGTGCTCACCACTCTTCCCAAAACACAGTGGTTTAGTGGAGCCCACAGAAATGAATTAATTCATATGATTTTTCTTACATCACAAGCTTCCAATTTAAGTGACATGATGATTCATTCATTTAATCAAGATCAAAACCCATTTTTACTTCTACATAAAGTAGAATCCAGCAACTTTAAATGGAGACAAAGAAAAGAGTTTAAAAAAAAAACATGAAGAGGGAAGACACAAAAAAAGAAAAAACATGAAACAAAAGAGGCAAAAGACTAGAATGCTTGACACTGAGTACAAAGCCAAACTGCCATTGAAAGAAAGTAACACGATTATTTAACACCCAAGTCAGCAAAAGATAATAAGGTACTGGTGAAAAATAATCATAGCCAAATATCATACAGATGTTTTCTGTCAGTCAGCGGTGTGATGTACATGAAACACACTGAATTTTATATTTTAAATCATTAGAATTTGGAATATATCCTGGTCAAGGCTTACAAGTCTATCCTTCTGAGAAGAAGGATGGCAGCAACAAATTCAAATAAAAAATTTTAAAAAAAATGTTCCCTTGGGGCAAATTCCAAAGCCAGTAGACCAGGGGGTACGAGCAGGTTATGGAGAAGATGATGAGATTCTCGATAAAGGAGAAGTAAAAGTTTTGGAAGGTGCTCTTCGTTACTCCAAGAGAAATTGAGCTTCCTTATGAGGAACTTTCTCTGCTGACATTTTTTGAGGATTTCCTCAGTGTTCATAAACAATTTAAGCTGGTTGTCAAAGGTGGGGCCCAGGTACTTATACTCCTCAACAAGTTCAGTTGGGTCTCCATGGATCATCGCGGTGACGGCCACAGCCAGATTCCTCTGCTTGTTGGAAAAAGTCACCACCATCTCCTTGGTTTTATTGACATTCAGTTCCAGACAAGTGTTATCATGCCAATGCACAAATTTGCTCAGGACTGATCTGAGGGGCTGTGACGGGCCTGAGAGCAGAGACAGGAAGACTGTCATTAGCATATTCAACCAGGTGGGAGTTAGGCTGAGTGGATCTGCAGTCATTGGTGGAGAGGATAAAGAGTAGACAAGAGAGAACACAGCCCTGACGAAAGCTGGTGGATGTGTGACGGAGGTCAGAGAAAATGTTGTTGGCCAAGAGTCTCTGTGATCTGTAGGTTAAAAAGTCCAGTAACCACAGATTGAGTTGGTCATCCAGGTGGAAGCGGGATGACAGTTTGTTAGCCAGGATGTGGGGCTGTAATGTGTTGAATGTGGTGGAAAAGTACAAACAGGAAGAGACTGAGGTGATGGGGTGGTCCAGATCTGTGTACGATGTCAAGATGAATATTCTGGCTTCATCCAAACCTCTGCTTGTGCGGTAAGAAAATTGGAGCGGGTTCGTTGGTTACTCTGATGGTATGTTATTTAACTATCCTCTCCATAGCCTTCACCACAGGTCTGTGGTCATTCGGTGCTTTGGCAATACACTACTTGGGAATGGAAGTCACTGTGAAGTGTTTCCACAGCTGGGGAGCTATTTTGCTGTCAATAGATGAGATGAGATGTACTTTAATGAACCCATGGTTGGGAAATTGTTTCGCAGCAGCGGCAAGACATGCAAGGACAAGAGAGTGATCAGCTAAAAATAAAAAAAAATATATGGATAAAGTCAAATAAAATAAACTCTGAAGTGTAAAAGTATAAAGTATAATCTAAGGATGACAGATTCCTAAGCGTCCTCCTTTCCACCACAGTCTCAAGGTTCTCCATCCTGATGCAGATCGCAGAGCCAGCTCCCCTGATGACCCTGTCTAGTCTTTAAAAGTCTCTGGCTCTGATGCTGCTCCCCCAACACATGGACGCAAAAAAGATGACACTTGAGACAACAGACTCATAGAAGATCTCCAACATCTTGCTGCATACATTAAAGGATTGGAGCTTCCTGAGGAAGTACAGTGTGCTCATTCCTTTCTTGTACACAGACTTGGTGTTGGATTTCCAGTCTAGTCTGTTGTCAATCACGACACCCAGAAATCTATAATCCTCAACCATCTCCACCACCTCACCTCTGATCTGTAGAGGCTGTGCCTGCATGTCCATCCTCCGCCTGAAGTTGATCACCATCTCCCTGGTCTTTCTGACATTCAGCCTCAAGTGGTTCCGTTCAGTTCAGTCTAAAAATCTCTCTACCAGCGTCCTTTACTCTCCCTCCTCTCCCCATCTTGTATACCCTACAACAGACAAGTCACCTAAGAATTTCTGTAAGTGGCATGACTCCGTGTCGTACTGCAAGTTGGTGGTGTACAAAGTGAAGAGAATAGGAGAAAGCACAGTCCCCTGAGGAGCTCCAATATCATCGACCACCACATCAGACCGTCACTGCCCACAAACGGTGGCTTGCATGTCAGGTAGTCAGTCACCGAGCCGTTGACACCAATCACCCACAGCTTCTCGCCCAACAGCAGTGGCTGAATGGTGTTGCTGCATTTTCCTTAGCTCCTCTCTGTCCCCAGACCTGAAGGCCCTCTTCCTCTTGTTCAGCAGTTCCTTCAGGTCTCTGGTGATCAACAGCTTGTTGATGGGGTAGCAGCGTACGGTTTGGGCTGGCAGGATGGTATGTTAACAGAATCAGATCTCTGGAAGGGGATCTGAAATACAACTTCCCAACTAACTGCTGAAGAAGGAGTCGAGGTCATTACGGAGTGATGCCTTGTTACTGCTGTTGATATGGATGGTGTTTTGGCAGGTGGCAGTGGTGTTCTCAGCAGCCATGTTTTTAAGGCCTTGGTAGGCAGAGTGGAGGTCCCCCGGCGTGAATTTTTCCTTTACTTTGTCCCTATATTTCTGCTTGGCTCCTTAAATGGTGCGCTTCACGTCCTTTTTTACATCTTTCTTTTCCACATCGGAACCAGTGAAATGCACCCCTTTCTTTTTGTTGAGGATTTCCTTGAGCTCCTTTGTAAAGTAGATTGTGAACAATTTGGAGGGAATGATGCTATCCACACAGAAAGAGACATATGAGGAGATGGCGTCGACTTGCCCATTGATATTGGGTGTGAAAAGGTTATCCAGTCTATTGACTCATAGCATCATTGGAGAGCTAAAACGCCGTCCTTGGTCCCCTGCTTGATGTTTTGAGTAACTTTTTAGCCCTCCTTATGATGGGAGTGTATGTTGGAACGAGTAGGATTGTGTGGTGATCAGCAGAGCCCGGAGGTGGGGTGCAACAGACTTCTATGAATCTGGGACTGAGTCGTATCATTTATCTAGTGTCATCACAAGACTTTCGACACGTTTTTTTTTAATAATCACAACATTTTCCTTTCAATGTAATTTTACATTTACATTAGTGCATGGAACCATATTGATTTTGCTTTCTTCAGTAAATTAAAAAATACTTTTTCCTAAAATATTAAGTTACAAGTACGTGTCTTGATTTGAAAATGTAAGCTATGTCTTTCTTCTTTTCCTTTCGGCCTTTCCCTTTCAGGGGTCGCCACAGAATCAACCTTATGCATCTAACCCTATTCTCTGTATCCTCCTCTCTCACGCCAACTACCTTCATATCTTCTCTCATTACGTCCATAAATCTTCTCTTGGATCTTCCTTTGGACCTCCTGCCTGGCATCTCCCATTCCAGCATCCGTCTACCAATATAGTCCCTATCCTTTCTCTGTACATGACCGAACCATCTCAGTCTGGCTTCTCTGACCTTCTCTCCAAAACATCTAACATGTGCTGTCCCTCTGATGGACTCATTTCTGATCCTATTCATCCTCGTCACTCCCAAAGAGAACCTCAACATCTTCATCTCTGCTACCTCCAGCTCTGCCTCCTGTATTTTGTTCAGTGCCACTGTCTCCAAACCATACAGCATCGCTGGTCTCACCACTCACCACCTGGGTTCCTCTCATTTACACACATATATTCTGTCTTGCTGTGACTGGCCTTTATTCCTCTCCTTTCCAGAGCATACCTCCACCTCTCAAGATTTTCCTCAACCTGTTCCCTGCTCTCACTACAGATCACAATGTCATCTGCAAACATCATGGTCCATGGAGATTCCTGTCTAACCTCATCTGTCAGCCTGTCCATCACCACTGCAAACAGGAAGGGGCTCAGAGCTGAGCCCTTATGAAGTACCACCTCCACCTTGAACTTCTCTGTTTCTCCTACAGCACACTTCACCACTGTCTCACAACCAGCATTCATGTCCTGGACCAGTCTAACATACTTCTCTGATACTCAAGACTTCCTCATACAAAACCAGAGTTCTTCTCTCAGGACTGTGTCGTATGCTTTTTCTAGGTCTACAAAAGCGCAATGTAGCTCCCTCTGACCTCCTCTGTATTTCTCTATTAGTATTCTCAAAGCAAATACTGCACCTGTGGTACTCTTTCTAGGCATGAAGCCTAGAAAAAAATAAAAATGGAAACCATCACACTTCTTCTCCGTTCCGCAAGCATCTTCTCTCTCTCTAAGATCCTGTTGAAAAATCTAGCCAGAAACTCTACCGCTGCCTCTCCTAGACACTTCCATACCTCCACAGGTATATCATCTGGACCAACTGCCTTTCCATTCTTCATCCTCTTCAATGCTCTCCTCACTTCACTTTTACTAATCTCTGCACTTTGTGATCTACAATAGTCACCATCCTCTCTTTCATTTTCCTCATTCATCAGCTCATCAAAGTTCTCTTTTCATCTTCCCATCACTCTTCTAGCATCTGTCAATTGATTTCCCTCTCTATCCTTAATCACCCGGACCTGCTGTACATCCTTTCCATCTCTATCTCTCTGTTTTGCCAAACTGTATTAATCATTCTCTCCCTCCTTACTGTCCAACCAAGCATACAAGTCATTGTATGCCCTTTGTTTTGACTTTGCTACCTCTATCTTTACCTTACGCTGCATCTCCCTGCACTCCTGTCTGTTCTCTTCAGTCCCCTCAGTGTCCCACTTCTTCTTTGCTAACCGTTTTCTCTGGATACATTCCTGCACTTCCTCATTCTACCACCAGGTCTCCTTATCTGCTTTCCCTACAGACGACACACCAAGTACTCTCCTCCGTGTGTCCCTGATCACATTAGCTGTAGTTCTCCAGTCATCTGGAAGCTCTCCCTGACCACCAAGAGCCTTTCCCATCTCCTCCCTGAAAACCATACAACACTCCTCCCCTTTCAACTTCCACCACTTTGTCCTCTGCTTTGCCTTTGTCCTCTTGATCTTCTTTGTCATCAGAGTCATCCTACAAACCACCATCCTATGCTGTCTGGCTACACTCTCACCTACCACTACTTTGCAGTCACTGATCTCTTTCAGTTTACCTCGTCTACACAAGATGTAGTCTACCTGCGTGTTCCTACCTCTGCTCTTCTAAGTTACCCTATGTTCCTGTCTTTTCTCGAAAAAAGTATTTACTACAGCCTTTTCCATCCTTTTTGTAAAGTCTACCACCATCTGTCCCTCTACATTCTTATCCTGGATACCAAACCTGCCCATTACTTCTTTATCACCTACATTGCCTGCGCCAAGGATATTCTGCATCAATATTCATTTAACTCATTCCAGAACTTCTCCTTCTCCTCTAACTCACATCCCACCTGTGGGGCATAGCCACTAACAACATTGAGCATCACACCTTCAATTCCTAGTTTCAGGCTAAAATGTCTATCTGACATTCTATTCACCTCCAGAACATTTCTAACAAAGTCCTCTTTCAAGATAACTTCTACTCCATTTCTCCTCCTGCCAGTGCCATGATAGAACAACTTAAAAACCTGCTCCTAAGCTTCTAGCCTTACTACCTTTCCATCTAGTCTCCACACACAGTATATCCACCCTCCTTCTCTGCATCAAGTCAACCCACTCTAGACCTTTCTCTGTCATTGTCCCAATATTCAAAGTCCCTACTTTCAGTCCCAGACTCTTGCCTTTCCTCTTCTCTCTCTGCTTCCGAACACACCTTCCTCCTCTCCTTCTTTGACCCACAGTAGCCCAATTTCCACTGGTACCCTGTAGGTTATCAGCACCAATGGCGGTCGTTTTTAACCCGGGCCTCGACCGATCCGGTATTGAAATCTTTAGGTTCGATTCGCATATTTGGTCTTGACAAAAGTTTACGCCGCATGCCCTTCCTGACGCATCCCTCTGCATTTATCTGGGCTTGGGGCAGGCTCAGGGAGACACTGGTCTGTGCCACCCTGAGGCTGCATTGAAAATGTAAGCTATGTACCGTACGAATAGAGAAGTGTCAACAGGAAAATGTATTAAATTAAGTAATTTAATGAAAAAAAATTACGCTACTTAAATACTTAAATGATCTACTTTGGAACCGTATTTAATTAAAATACTTGACTTACATTCTATTCCTTTCTTAGGTTTGGACCACTCTGTAAAGTTTAATGAAAGTTTTCATAATAAAGCCTTTTCCTTCTAAACCTCATGTCCTGCAAACCACAATCTGACAAGGCATCAAACTGTCTATTTGCCTTTCATTTTCAGAATTCAAAACTCCTGAAGGACCAAGAGCATTCTGAATTCTGTTAATGAATTATCAACATTATAAGGGGGCTAAAAATGTACATCCAATAACCCCATCATATCTCTCTCTCTGACATATGCAAATTTTTTTATTGGAGATTGGTATAATTGTGATATCCTTTTTCCAACAATGCACAAATGTGGCAGTGAATGGGTAAATAAGTGGGCAAGTGAATTGTAAATCAAAGTAAAATATGCATTCCATTTACCTTTTATTCAACCGAGCGAAGTCACAGGCAATCTATTAAGATATATACGATGGAACCCTTCAAGAAGGAGGAAATCGGGCCACTTACAACTGAGTGAAATCAATAAATGGCTGTTACTTTCAATTTCACATTGAAGGAAATGTGACATGTTGAGACTCTCAGATATTTTGATTTTGTCAGAGGAGAAAGTACATCTACTTTTCAAAATGTTATATTACCATATATAAAGTCTGATACATAGTTAACGTCATCCTCAAAAGGCCACAGCATTGATATGTGAAACTGAAAAACTTATCTCAGATAAAGACTGACATTTGATGTTAATATTCTGCTTGTTTAATGGTAAATTGTGAAATTGTGAAATAGTGAATTACATCTGTCACCCTCCCATCCATTCATCCATTTTTATCTGCTCATGCTGGGCCACAGTGACAGCAGAACAAGCCAGCCCAGGTCACCAAGTCCCCAGCGATGCCATCCAGCTATTCCTGGCGGACCCCAAAGTCTTCCCAGGCCAGACGTGATGTATAATCCCTTCAGGATGTTCTACGTCACTGGGCATCCTGCCAGCTGTATTTACCAGGACCTCCAACCATTTGGAGTAGTGGCTCTAGTCAGAGCTCCCTGCAGATGTCTGAACTTCTCACCCTATTTCTAATGCTAAGTCCAGTCACCCTATGGAGGGGACTCATTTCAGCTGCATTTAGCAGAAACCTTATTACAGGCCTGTAGCCAGAGCTCATGACTACCGTTTGAGCGTCTGTAAATAAACAGATTAGTATAGAATTTTGCTTGCCAATGCAGCCCCTACTTTGCTAGAAAAAGGGTCTGTGTAACTCATTCTTCATTATATCATGAACAAGATACATATCCCAAGATTTGGGAACTGCTTCACTTGGGGACGCAACTCTCTTTGAACTTTTGAGGGAGATGGCATTGTACCATTATCCATAGGAGAACCATGGTCTGTGACTTGAAGTTGCTGACACTCATCGTAATCAGTTTATCTTTTGCTTTGAACTGCCCAAAGGACTCCTCTTAGACAGGTATTTGTGTCAATAATGACTGAAGCTGCTTCAGTTCTAGCCCTCTGGTACTCTTCTGTAGTTTCAGCGTTTATTATGGTCACTCAATGCCATGCCAACATGTCCAGTAATAAAACATCACTTACATTTAGAATGGCCACTAGATATCCTATCTTAGTGTTGAAGTCTGCCAACAGATTTATGGCGGCTGAAAGGGACGCTCCATTAAGAGAAGCACCAATAGACACCATAGATACCAGCAGATGGGGTTTTTGCTACATCTAGGTGTAAGCACTATTTTCTGCCAGAGAGATTGGAAAGTTAAAGTGTTTCATGCCAGAGGCCAGCATTCCCAAGTGTCACCCTCTGCTTGATGCCCATACAGCATTGAATCCTTTGAATGTATAGAATGACAAATAAAGGAGTTTTTCACTGAAAGGGTATCTTCATATATTTTACTGAAAATAC
This sequence comes from Fistularia tabacaria, assembly GCA_901007705.1. NCBI lineage: Eukaryota > Metazoa > Chordata > Actinopteri > Syngnathiformes > Fistulariidae > Fistularia > Fistularia tabacaria. The sequence goes on along the minus strand of CAAKHD010009378.1, from coordinate 246,558 downwards.
AGAATTTCTCTTTTTAATTTCTGTGTTGAACATTTTGAAGCCAGTATCAAATAGCCATGAGACTGGAAACATCTGAATTGAGGATTTGAGACCACCTGAATGAGACACCCAAACTAGACCACAAGAGCAGGTTGGCACCTTGCATGACAGCATGCTATTTTCTTCTGCAATTTTAAAGAGAAAGAATGAGTGGGGCCTTTTTAGGGAGTTAATGTATTCATATTTTCTGTAGAGAACATATCACACATGCATCATAGTAATTTGTGCACTATTACACATGGAGGAAGGAAAACTGCCTGGAAAGATGATACAATACAAAGGTAGGCGACTAAAGAAAAGGTTTATTTTGATATTTACATTTTTCTCTAAATAAGAGTTGGGCAACCCTTACAAGGGCCAAGAAAATGTTATTTGTTTGCCTCAGATTTTAAGTTGTTATTTTTACACAAATTTCAGAGTTTCGCAGCCCTGTGCAAACCTTTGTCTGATTTAATTTTCTCATTGTTGTTCCGGCCCTATACTACCCATGTTTTCATGACCCAGGACATTTCTAGACTTTATATTCCATGGCATCCTTTTACATTCTGTCCAAAAAGAGAGTAGACATTTTGAAAAGGGCATTTTCTTCTTCTGCTTAGCTGTCATAAAGCACATTTTGGAATCCTTAAATTCCAAAACACATGGATCAGAAACAGATTCCTTAAGAAGCCACAATGTTCAAATTCCTGGTTACAATAGTAACACTTGACGTTTCTCTGCTTAATTGTGACAACTGCATTTGTGACTCTTTCTCTCTCTCTCTAGTCTGTCATTTAAAATGGGGTTTACATGACTTCATCTAAATAAGACAGTCATGTTCAAAGGAAAATATATGAAGCCAGGGAAAAGCACACACCAAAACTTCAAATGAATTTTTTGGGGTCCTTTATTTCCCGAAATACAAAAAATAAAACACTAACGACAATTTACAAAATATGTACAAACTCCAATGTGGAGGAACAAGGAACATACGGTGTGGCACCGAGTCCACAGTCGCTTAGCTTTGTTCAAGAAAGTGGCTTTTTACAGTAAACAACATCACATTTTACCACACAGCATCCATATTTTATCAATAAGTCCCCTTACAGGATTATTAAACTGTTTCACCATCTCCATCGTCTGAGGAAGGCTTGTCTAAATTTCCTGACTTTTCACTCTGCTCCCGAAATACCGTAACAGCATGATCACACCATCCATAATACGCTCCCTGCTGACCAACATAAAATACATGCAGCTGGCGCAACAAACAGGGATTCTGAGACAGTCCATTGGGTTAATTCAATTACCTTTTACCACCTGGTTACATGTAAAATAAAATTGTGTTCACCAGTGTACAAACCAGTGGGCAACAGTTTTTTTTTCTGATTTTCATCACAAACTAACCTTCCATCAGAACACCTTTGGCAAGAAGAGAACAATGGAGTGTATTTCTTAATGATTTCTCCATATAGACTTTGACATTGGTGCATCACTATATCTAATCACTTCCTTCAATTTGCATATCGCGAGGGAGCAGTCAATCGACAGAGAGAAGGGGATCCGTCAGGATGAAAAGTTTTGGCATATTCTCTCAGTCATTACATATGGCACTGCTGTGACACAAGACACCTCATGCTGGGTTTGGATTTTTTTTTCTTTCGAGTTCCTTGAATAGCACATCCCAGTATAGAAGGCAAAGTGTCCCTCAGAACAGATGACTTGATTGAATTGGATCCTCTCATTTCACACCAAACAAGAACAAAGCATGCACCAGGCAGAGAGACTGACAATATTGTCTAACCTTGAGAGGTGGTTGCCAACGCTGTGCCCTCTTTTAAATTATTCATATGAAAAATACAATTTCCACTCATATTTTATTCATTTTTTTTCCTTAAACAATGAGAAGTCCCAGTGTGATTCTGACAGGGGTATCTGACAAGCAGAAAATGGATGAGAGGGAGACGAAAAGAGTATTATCACATTCACCTGTGTTATTGATAGAAATTAGAGGAACATCGGTTGAAAGAATAGCAAATAATGCCTCATCAGTTTCCAGACCCACTGAGAGTACTTTTGTCAGAGGGGCATGCAGGGCTGAGAGGAAGGGCATTTTTAAAAAGTAACTTGTCCCGAGGCATTGAACTGCTGCATGTCAGGTAATCTATACTGTACTGGACCTACTGAGTGCATGTGACAAAATTAGCAAACTCAGCCAGTAGCTGAAGCAATACCCCATATTTTTAGGGGGTAGCTGGCTTTATTGGCTTAATATTGTGCCATTATTCATATATAAAAGGTTTACAACATCAATATTTCTGAAGGCATCTTAATTCAATTTGTTCAGTATTTCCTGAATAGGTTGTTTTGGTGATGGGACAAAACTGTTCTTTATGTGGACAGAATTTTTTCATGAATTTAAGATTTTCTTTTTGGACTCTGATAATCCACAGAAAGGCAGAAAACCACCAGAGGATCAAGCCTGCATAATGATAATCTTTTCTATCAATTGATTACTGTACTCCTGAGGGAAATCATCTGCAAGATGTAGATGTTGCCATGTACAAGATATATTGGTAAAAATTGTATTGAATAACTTAAATGGCCATTTTGTGTGCTATTTTGTACATTGGTTATTCTGTCTGTTGAGTGTGATGGAGTAGTGTAAGACAAATGTGGCTTTAATTGTTTCATGTATTCGATGGTAAGTGGAACAGTGATTAGCGCATCCACTTCACAGTAAAAATGTACCTGGTACAATTCCGACAGGGGTTCTTTCTGTTTGGAGTCTCCATGTTCTCCCCCATGTCTGCTTGGCTGGCTTCGGAGTTCTCTAGTTTCCTCCCACAGTCCAGAAACATGCAGTATGTTCTTTGGAGGCCCGAAAATAACCAGACATGTGAGAGAGAATAACTGGTTGTGTGTCTTTGTTCTGCATGTGAGCCTATGATTGACTGGCAATTAGTCTGAGGTGAGACCGCCTTTTGCTAAATGACAGATGGCTCCTCCACTCCCCCCCCAGACCCTGAGTTTACGGTGACTGTATAGAGAACCAACAACTGAATGAATACACAAAAATGAAAAATCAAGGCATCTCTCCTCTTTAAATCTTGGGTCTGTTATTTAGCTGACTGTGGAAAATCCTCCCTCTCTGGCTAGCTATCAGTTACAAGTAGGAGATTTTGAAACACCGTGTTTGACTGATCTCGCAAACACTCGGAAACTCAAAATGAGGCAATCTTTTTGTTTTCCATCCCTCCAATTTCCAGAGATTCTTGCTGACCGTGTTTTTCCTTTGTGCAGAGCTTAATCCAGCAAGTCAGCATTATCAAATCCAGCGTCCGAACCCAGGAAGAGAAGAAAACTAAAAAAAGACTTAAATCTAAGAGATTTTCTTATTATTTTTGAATGCCAGCAAAGTCAATTCTTCATCTCTCATTTTTTCAATATCTGTCAGCTCCAACACAGATGGTACAACGGTATGTCCAGAAACCAACCTTTCCAAAGAGAAAAGTTTGGATGGTATTGACAGGTTTGTCAAAAGACTTCTAAAGTGCAATACCAGCTGTCAGAGAATGAGAGGGAGTGAGAGTGAGTGAGTGAGAGACATAGAGACAGAGGGAGAGAGAGATGGAGGGGATGGCTGGCACGGGACAAAGTACTCGTTGTGACAGATCTGCCTTCAGAGAAATCATAGCATAAATCAGTTAACTGCATCAGTTAACTAAGTAGTCCACCATAAACATCTTTTTTCATGAAGATGCAAAAAATATATCGCAATTATGCACGGAGCTCTGAAACATAGCCAAAGAATCCCAGTTACTCAGGTAATTGCTAATTTATTTTACACAACTGTCTTTCAGTACTTTGTGACCACCAGTACAACATCAGCATGCAAGAGCTGTCACATATGAGAAAACCTCCCTCATTCAAACTCTGCCGAAACCAATTAATATGTTTTGCAGTTGTAATTCACACTGTGATAAAGGTCTTGAAGGGTGTTTTATTTTAGCCTTGAGACACCTTAATCATGATGTTTATTTAAAAGGGTTACTTTTACTGACATTTCACAGTACAAACAGACTGAATCAAAATTGTAATTTTTACTCTTTTGTAATTTTTGAATCGCAAACATCAGATGACAGATGCATTTTTAAAAACATACATACAAATGAGGTGACATTAATATCCTTTTTATTTAATAAGCTTTTTCACCATTTGCATGGTAAAAAATATAATTCTATATAATATCTAGAATTATATATATATACTATATATATAATTAATAAAAAGGCCTTGTTTTTGTTGTTCTTTGGAGCTGGGGGTTCAATTTTGTCAGCTCATCACATCATGTCAGCAAATCTGCATAGTCAGTCGGCCACATACCAAGGCTTCAAGAGCTTAGATGCAGCTGTATTATTTGTGATTGAGTGTTTGAGTCTCTTGCAAACCAGGACTTGAGGCCATCCAGTTAAGTCTTGTTTAACAGACTGTTGGACACGCTGAATTAAAGATAAATCAGTTGATGCACACATAATATTGGTGCGCTGCTAGTTCAGATATACTGTAGTTAGGTTTCATTACAAATTGTGATAGTGTACCGTCTTGATCTCTATGTGCACTGTGCCTCCTTGATTAAATGCTGCTTTGGATTGTGGATTTTCGTTTAAATATTATGGTAGTCCGCAGCTAATGCCATAAACTCCGGATAGATTTTATTCCAGTTGTTAAAGGGAACCCCGCCTAGGAGGACTAATAGGCTATATATAACTGTTTGTCTCCTATTAGAATGTGTTGTTAAAAAAGAACAAATAAGTGTTATCCCTTTAAAAATCGCAATGTATGACACATGTTTTAACCCAGGGGCGCTGCCATTGTTGTATTAGAGCATTACATGATGGGTTGATGACATAACAGAGGCTGCTTATGTTAACTTTGACTTTCCTCTAATGTTAACTTTCACTAGAGTGAGTAGAGTATGGTATATATGGACTGATGCTGGTCTACACGTCTTTCAAGAGGAGAAGAAAGGTGTGGGAAATTGCTTGTAGATACACACAAATTCCTGAGGATCAGCAGCTGTGTTCTTGCTGCTTTTCTCTGGATGAATTTGTCGTATTTAGCAGAGCTAAGCTGCTGAAAAAGCTCATGGGTGCTGCTAGTTTTTAACAGCACTAAAGCCAAATGCCTTGCCAACAGTTTTCTTTCACAAGCATACAAAAGATCCCCATGAAATAAGTGAAGCCCGCTCTAAGAAAGGGGCCATAGGCATGAACCGCTGGATGTTCCTCTGCGAGGATGTCCAACAACCTGCTACTGCGGAAGTAGTATCTGATGACAAAAGACTGGGACTGGCATGGTCACAGAGGAAGCTGATGTTAAGTCATCCAGTCAGTCAACACAGCGTTCTTAAGTCTACAGTGAACAGCTGATGGCAAAAAGTGATTGTCCTTACAACAGACGCTCTCTCTCTGTATGCATAGCAACACAGATGCTGTACACATACCGTGACTCTTGTCAACTCTTGTGTCTTTGTGTCTTTGTTTATCTTAATTTTTAAGCTAATTTTCACTTCTGTCTACAGCGTTATCCTCCTTGCGCGTGTCTCTCTCAGGTTCTAATGAGAAGGGTTGCACAGATGACATGTTTTTGCACTGTGAGGTAAAACGAATAGGACCTGCTCAGGTCAACCTTGTGATGTCACTACCCAGACAGCGTTGCGTAAACAACAATGGCAGGCTAAGAGTGAAAAGTTGTTGTTTTTTACAGTGTGATGTAAACTGAGATATGTTGAGAGATTTTATTTTTAAATCTTGGTAACCGGGGATCCTTTTTAATAACATCCCCTGGAATATCTATCTATCTATCTATCTATCTATCTATCTATCTATCTATCTATCTATCTATCTATCTATCTATCTATCTATCTATCTATCTATCTATCTATCTATCTATCTATCTATCTATCTATCTATCTATCTATCTATCTATCTATCTATCTATCGATATATGGCAAATTATTTAATTTTTGTTGGCAGAATGGGATGCAAGTATCCCTTCCCAGAATATTGAGAAAGCTGCATTTTTCTTAGTGTTTACACATGTTAGAAAGTGCTGCTCTACAGATAGATATAGATGAACTTGTTATGAAACACGTGATGGTGCAAAAAGTTGCTTGAAGTTGTAATGATCACCATCCACAAGTTTTCGCAGTTGGCAATTTTAGACTTTTATTACCTACTCAATAAAAGAAGCATCTCAGCAGCCAGAGAGCCCATGTAAACACCTCCTTTGTAAATATTTGCAAAAAGGCTGAAAAAAGGTTTGTTTTTTTTCTCAAACATTGAAGTTTTGTCAGATAAGACAGAAAACACAGTTCATAGTCTATATCGAGCCATTTAGCAACATTTTTTTGAACATAAATATTAGCTTTTTCATACCTTATCATTGTATGACAAGAACAACACTAACAAAAAACATGAGATGAACACAACTCATTTTTGTAATTCATTTATTTCTGATTTAAGTAACAGCATGTAGTGTAATGTCTTGAAGTTAGTTGGAGGACATTTAGTTAGTTGTCTGAGAGAAGAGGCTACAGAGAATGGGGTCAGATGGAGGTGGTTCATTCGCTGTGGGAACCCCTGAAGGGAAAAGCTGAAAGTAAAAGAAGATGTAGTTTCATGTCTTGGGTGGGAAGAATATGTATAATTACTGATAAAATGACAAGCTAGTTTTGTTAGTTTCCTGATGATATGGAACATTAGAAAAGCATTTGAACTATTTCTCTTTGTTTATGTTTTAAGTTAAATTTGAATCTTCTCAGCCCTATTCTGTTTTATAAAAACTATCTCAGATAATCAATACCTTTTCAATGTATTGTCTTTATGATTAATGACAAAATGTTTGGTTTGTTCAATGAAAATGTAACAAAGTTGGTGAAAAGATCTATTTACCCTTTTTTACTTTGTTTCTCCATAATTGCAAGTCCACTTATTAATGTGTAATGTCTTATCATCCAATTATTTTTCATCCTTTGAGAACTAATTAGTTTTACAGACTAATCTTAAGCAAAATGACGAGTTACAGGTAATGTCTGGGTTTTAAACAATTTTGTGATGAATGTTGGATGATGATGTGCATATTGTTGGCTGAACACATGTTGTGGAAAACTGCAATGAAGCATTCGTCTTTGTTAGTATCCCCTTCTCTAAAATGTGTAGTCATAGCTCACAAATTAATCTGAATAAAGTTAAAACAAAGGTCCCCAAACACACCGATTGAAAGAAAGAACTCGGCTGGTGGATTAATTCAGGAAAAGATAAATACCTAGCATCTGCAAGTTGCATCTGGGGAAAAAAAGCAATCCTTTATTGTGGTATTTATATTGCCATGATGCTCTTTCTATTTATCAAAAATTCATTTTACCACCCTTGAAGTTGTCACACATAAGTTCAAACAGCTTGGTTTTGGGTTTTCAGGCTGTCCACATATTGCAGGTTTATTAAGGCTTTCTGTGTGGAGGGAAAAAGCCCGTTTAGACTAAGGAAATGGACAGCACAGAGCTTATCAGCAGCCTTAGTGGTCCAGCTAAGCCAATCACAATGTAATTGTGTGTCTGATCCAGAGGATGGGGCTGAAGCATTAACCACGCTGTGCTCTTCTGTTATTCTGTAGATGATGTACTGCATCTAATGATAAAACCAAAGCCTGGTACTCACATAAGCTGGCCGCCTGTAAATTGAATTGTAGCCTGCATCAACCACTCGATTCTAAAATCAGATTTCCAAATGGCAGAGGTGCAGCATACTGATGTGTCCAAATTGCTTTGGTTACAGTCCATATTCTGTAAAACATGACATGAAAGGAGAATTATGCAGATATTGGACTACTTTCCAGAAAATACTTGCCAAATATGAAATACTAGGAATCTTCCAGTAATTTTGTTAATACCGCTATATATATTAGTGTGTGTGTGTGTGTGTGTGTGTGTGTGTGTGTGTGTGTGTGTGTGTGTGTGTGTGCGTGTGTGTGTGTGTATGTTGATGCACACACAAAAATAACTATGTATATGTGTATGTATAAGTATATACATGATATTGTTCAAACTTATGGTAAATGTGGGGTACTCACAGGAGGATGTTTGCATGACAACCATTGATAAGACACACAACTGTCTGGGGATGAATAGCCGCAGCATGATGAGATGGGATTGAAATCGTTTGATGGAGTTACTGATCAGCCATTTCTTTCTTTGAACTCTTTTTTACGTTCCCATGTCATGCAAATATTTAAAGGAGGTGCTCCTTGAACCTGCCACTGCCATTTCAGAATAATTTATATAGAAACTTGAACTTCTGTCATATAATGTAAGGTCATACTCAAAAGTGGAGTACTTTCTGGTCTTGATTTTTGATTTGTCATTAAAACTTTAGCACAAAACATAGAACACGCTTACATTTTGCTAAGGGTATAAATCAATTTTGTAATTGTCATGGGCAAGAAAAGAAGAGCTTTACAAAAGTCCTCCTAGGCAAATCTCGAAAACTGACACTTTTCTCTTCATTACCTCAGGGCTGGTACTTCAGCATAGCAAGACGAAATTCTCACAGTTTCTTTTTGAAGTAGGACAGAGCCATAATTGCCCTTTCCAGAGAATAAGAATGTCATGTATGGTCAGTCAGATCTGATACCTTTAAAAAAAGAAGCGTTTGTTGATCAAGGTTTAAAATGACTGTCTTTGCCTCTGCTGAACCTATATCTCACAAAGTTTCAGTACAGAAAACATAGTATGTCCGGCATTTTCTGTGAGGATCAGTGCCAGGCTAGACTAGCCCCTGTTTATGTTGCCATAGGCTTACTCTGCTGAAAGATATCCCCCTTCCTAATCTTCCTATCTTGTCTGCACTTATGTCTTTTCATCAATACATGATAGTAACCTCAAATCTTCTCCTGAGTCCTTGGAGTCTCATTTCTCAGGTTCCTGGGACCGCGGCTTAATCTACTGCAGTGCTCCTGCCAGGTGCCCGTCATTATTATTTCTTTTATGAATAATAAAGCTATCATGTCAACAATTTCCGTGTAACTGTTAGAGCTACAGTTATTGTTAGTGTAAGATCTGTGCCTGTTCCACTCAGCCCTCATACCCCCCTGGTCTCAATCATACTCTTACTTTCTATCTATCTATTCTTTACTCCTTTTCTCCCTCACTTTCTCCCCTCACCAGTCCCAGATGGAAGGTCACCCAAATTGAGCTGGGATCTTTCTATGGCTTCTGTTCATTTTAAAGAGTGTGGTCCAGACCTACTGGTACTCTAAATGGAAAGTGTCATGGCACATCTGTGTTGTGATTTTGTACCATATAGATGAAATCTGACTTTCTATCAAGTAACAATTTTGAGGTTGCTTTGCCATAAAGAATATAATGTTCATTGTCCAATTTCTCTTTGAAATATGTTTTTTTTTCCATAGGCCAGCTCTTGATACAGCACTAACACACTAAAGCAGTCATTTCCAGAAGATGAAAGAAAATCAATCATCGCTGTAAATCACAGATGATCCCACAAGATGGTTTCAGACAATTGACAGGGTATGACACCGACATCACATTCCTAAGCCACAGAATGTCTTAACTTTAAACACATCACTTTTCAAATGAGACCAGCATCTAATTATGCACTTTACTGTTTGTTTTGAAGTGAGATTTCATCAAGTATTGTGCTTGTTTGAAGTCTATCAGCACCTGCTTTCTAGCACAACAGCTGTTGTTCACATCCTTGGTGCTTTTGCTTTAGGACAGCAGCCACCTCCTCCTCTTCATCCTCCAATCCTGTAACCTGCAATTCGGGTCATTGGGGAACCCCAGATCTCTTTGATCGCTGTCCCTGTTCCTAGCTACCCTCAGGTAGTCCACCATGAACTGGTTGGTCCATTCCTCCATATTGACCCCCCATCTCTTGTTTAGTCTTCCATGGCTGCTGTGTTGTGACGCAAATCCTGGAGCTGTATTATTGTCTTGCAAATGATATGCAGATAGCTATGCTGTCATTTGATAGACACTGCTGCTCAACAAAAACATACTTGTAATTTGGAAACTTTATTTGGCTTTACTGCGAAAACAGTGTGAGTCAAAGCAAAAGTAGGGACAGGATGCAGCTCTCAAGACATGTGGAAAGGGAATTATGGTCCTTTGAGTGGATTGGAACTCTTGTCTCTGGGTCTTTAGGTACGTGCCCTGCAGGATAGTCTTTGGAAGTCCATCTGAGGTAATAACATACCTGCATCACTTGACTTTCCTTTTCATGATGGCGGCAAGGTCATAATTCGCCCTGTTGCCTTTACCGATTTCACATTTCATGGAATATTCAAGAATCCGAATGCTTTTCATTTCCTGGCTTGAGTTCTTCCTTGAAGCACTCCTGTGAGCATCAATATGCTTAGTGTCAAGTACAGACATGAAAAATATGAGCACATTCATCTCACTCTGACTGTGCATCAGTTACCAAAGTGTTGCTGTTGGGGATAGGATTTTTGTTTTCAGCCAACAGCATCAAAATTCTTGACACCATGTACAACATTCAGCAGCTGTCCTTTGATTTGAATATAAACACTGCAGCCCTTCCACTTCCGGGTCAAAAAACCCAAAACAAATTATAATGCATTTGACATTGGATAACAGGATTCTTTAAGTGGGCAATCAGCAGTTATGAGAGACCTGGTATATTCTCAATACCAAAGACATTATTATTTTGGAGGCTCATAATAAATAAATTATCTCTAATATGTATATGTGGTCTGCATAAAAAGTAAAATTATGTTGAGTCTGTTGCGAAGGGGGTGAAAGTGAGGCTATACGTTCTACTTGACCCAAAGGTTGCATAAATAATTTACCGAGCTAATTAGTGTTTCTAATAAAAGACAGCAGACGGTATAGGCCACATTATATTTCAAATTATCATCACAAGTTTCAGTATCTCAGCTCCAGTGAGGAAAAGGGTGTTAGAGCATCTACTGCCTGAAATTATACCAATAAATAAAAAAATAAATCGATGATACAGGAGCAGCTTTAATTCAGTCTGGAAAAAGGTTTTTCAAATTGATATGGACGCCAGTGCCAGAAATATCTTTTTCTACCATTCTATAATTCCTCTTTATTACTTGTAATAATTTAAAAACTGAACCCTGGTTCCAAGACTTCAAAGAATATCAGATTATGTGTAAACCAAACATTTGCAAGCCTCTTCTTTTTGTGGTAAGGGAATTTAATAAGAACACAGTAAGAACAATTTGCATTTCGAAAGTGTAGTATTGTGATGTGTTACTAAGGAAATGATGGAAGCCTTGCGGAGGAGTTTCCAACTTTATTCTCAACACACCAACAGAACAATTCAATTGTAGAACTTTCGGGAACGCCAGTATATATATAGTCCATAACCACGCCCCCCAAGCCCTCAAGGGTGAGTGGCCACACCCTTTAGTGTCCGCCACACAGCCCCCCCCGAACACCCAGACGGAATTCCGGGCAACAACTAATCCCTCACTGGAGGCCTGAGCAATCTTCCAAAATGGCTGCGGCGTCCCTCCGTCTGGACGTCAGGGGGCGCCGGACACTGGCCTTGTGGAGGTGCTACTGGAGTTCTGGAAGGGGGTCAACCATGGCAAGAAACCTGGAAGGTGGAAACAGCTTCACCACCAACACAGTGTGCTGGCTTCAACCGATCTAGCGCGGCACGCTCCTTATGCCCGCCTGTGTCCAAAACAAAACCCTTAGCGCCCACATCCAGTACGCGGAACAACCCATTGTACAGGGGCTGCAGGGGCGAACGCTGTTGTGCGGTGCAACGTTGTCCCCAAAGATCCGGCGACTGCTGTCCCGAGCCACGATAAAAAACTGGGGGCCTCTGTCCAAGGTAATGTCAGACGGTGTGCCGAAACGGGCAACCGAAGAGGAAAGGAAAGCCCGAGACGCGTCCGTGGCCGATGTGAAGGACAGTGGGACCACCTCCGGCCAATGGGTGGTTCCATCGACCATGGTGAGCAGGTGCGAAAAACCTTGCGAAGGAGGCAGGGGGCCCACCAGGTCGATATGGACGTGGTCGAAACAGCTAGCCGGGATTGGAAACGGCTCTAGGGTTGCCCTAATGTGCACAACACACAAGCGGCCACCCACTCCTTGACATCCCTACAAACGCCCGGCCAGACAAACTTCTCTCACACCAGTTAAACCAAAGCTTGGACCCCCAGGAGCATGAGCGAGTATATCGAGTCAAAAATCCGGCGGCGCGAAGCCACCGGGACCACAGGTTGGGGGCAGCCGGTAGAGACATCACAGAGGAGGGCAGGGCCCCCGAGCTGCACTGCTACATCCTCCAACTGTAGGCCGGTGTGCGACGACCTCAGGGCGAGGACATCCGTATCGCTGGGCTTGTCGGCAGCCATAGCCACAAAGCCAACCCCAACTAGCACAGGACACACCATAACCCGCGACAGGCAATTCACGACTGAATTGGACTTCCCTGCCACATTCCTAATGTCCTGGTAAACTCCGAAACAGCCACGAGGTGCTGGCGAGCAGACCACGGTTCAGTCACCCGGGCCATGGCGAAAGTCAACGGCTCGTGGTCCACATGTGCCATGAAGGAGCGGCCCTCCAGCAGAAAAGGGAAGTGCCGTGTTGCCAGGTGCAAGGCCAACAACTCCCTGTCAAAAACACTACACTGGCGTTTGCTATCACGCAATTTGTGACTAAAAATCGCGAGTGGCTGCCAGGCACCTGCCACCAGCTGCTGTTTCAACTACTGCCCCATCTGCAAGGTTGGACGAATCATTTGTCAATGCTATAGGAGCAGCGGGCGCGGGATGTACGAGAAGAGCTGCGTTTGGCAAGGCACTCCTGGCACCGTCAAAAGCGCGAACCCTCTCCTGGGTCCAGATGACCGCATCCTTAGCACACCTGGACCGCAAAGCACTGTAAAGGGGCTGGAGGAGATGGGCAGCGTGAGGGAGGAACTGGTTGTAACAATTCACCATGCCCAAGAACTCCTGCAATGCCCTGACTGACGTCGGTCGAGGAAAATCAGCCACCGCCTGTACCTTAGAAAGTAATGGTACTGTGCGGTACCTGTGAGGAAATTCGGTGCTCCAAGAAATCAATCACCAGCAGACCAAATTGACACTTGTTGATTATGTGGCCGTGCTCCTCAAAACGCCGAAAAACCTGTGTCAGGTGCTCCCAGTGTGCCTCAGCTGACGGGCTGGCCACCAGAATGTCATCCAGATGCACAAACACAAATGAGAGATCCTGCAGCACCGATTCCATGAGTCTCTGGAAAGTCTGAGTGGCTCCCTTGAGACCGAAACGCATGCGCAAGAACTCGAAAAGGCCATACGAAATGATCACCGCAGTCTTGGGCACATCCTCCGCGTGCATGGGCACCTGATGATAACTGCACACCAGGTCCACCTTGGAATACATGGTAGCGCCCGACTGTCGCAAGCAGAAATCCTGGATGTGGGGGACGGTCATTCGCAGTCACGGAATTCAGCTGCCGAAAATCGCCGCCATGACCCATCTGCCTTCAGCACCATGTGGAGAGGAGAGGCCCACGGGCTGTCAGACCGCCCCACGATTTCCAAACGCTCCATGGTGGTGAACTACTCCTTTGCGATCTCCAGTTTAGACACATCCAGGCGCCTTGCTCACATGTACAAAGGTGGTTCCACCGTGGGGATGAAATGCTCCATGCCATGACGTGCAGACGAGGTCGAAAATGTGGGCGTTTCAGTGTCGGGAAATCCGCTAGCAACCGTTGGTATACATCCCCCACAACCAAAACAATTGGCGTGCGTTCGTGATCCCACCTCCTTCATTTCGCAAGGATATGTGGCGAACAACACTTCATTGATAAGAGGGCGGTTCGCTATGTCTACCAACAGGCCATGTGCACAAAGAAAGTCTGCAGCGATGATCAGAACGGTGATGGCTGCGATGAAGTCCCAATCAAAATGGCGGCCGCCAAGACACACTGAAAATGCCTGTGACCCAAACGTGTCAATAGCAGACCCATTAGCAATGGCCAACAACGGCCCGTGACCTCTGGCACGTATGTCCTCTGACGTCTGGGGGAACAGGCTCTTCTGCGAGCCGAAGTCTACCAAAATCCTGAGACCATACCTGGAGTCTCTGAGGAACAGCAGCTGGGTGTGTCCGCCGGCACTCACAGCTGCTACTGAGCACCGGCTCCGCCGTTTCCCGTGTCTTTTGAAAGCACATGGGGAAACACAACACCTTGCCTTGCTGCCAAACCCCCGGTGGAAGAAGCACAGGCCGGTCCTCCGTCCTCTCTGGGTGTACACCCCGGCCACTACTGCTGATCCTTATCTCCCGGCTCCGTCCTCGGGGGCTCCGACGCCACACTCCTAACAGCGCACTGCCTTGTCGTCAGCAAGATGCGGTCAGCCTCCTCAGCCAGAAACCGGTAGTCGCCGTCGGCCAGACAATGGGAGTTCGCCAGGACATGCCGCGCGGTGGGGGGTCGCGGGATAGCTCCATGGACCGCCAGGCGGTCTTTTGGTCCACTGCCGCAACGACCAAAAAGTACCTTGTCTCCTCTGACACGATTCTTTGCAGGTGGAAAATCGCCTCCACGTGCTGAGACCAAGCGGCCGGGTCGCTTGCCAGAACTCCAGCAGCCAGACGGCCATGATGGGCTGGGCCGACTGTGCAAGATGGGGCGACCTGGCCGAGGTGGAATCACATATTTCCTCGCTATCAGACATAATCACGTCGGGGTCACAAATGTGGTGTGTTACTGAAGAAATGACAGAAGCCTTACGGAGGAGTTTCCAAATTTATTCTTAACACACAAACAGAACAATTCAACTCTAGAACTTTCGGGAACTCCAGTATATAAATACTCCTTAACCAAGCCCCCCAAGCCCTCAGTCCCTGGGTGAGAGGCCACACCCTTTAGTGTCCGCCACAGTATCTGAGTTTGGGGTCATATTTGAATGACTTTGGACTCTTTTTTTTTTGGTATTAAAGCAGGAACCCCAGTTTCTTGTCAGTCGCTGCCTCACAAGGGGAACACATCCTGTCATCAGTGTTTGAGCCAGCTACCTTATTAATTAGCCTTTGCAGCTTCAGGCAAACCTGCTAACCCATTTAATGAGTAAATAATTGCTTCTTAGGTCTTATGTCATCATGTCTTTTATTAATAAGGGAAGTTATCTCAAAATTACACTTGAACCCTCAGAGATCTAAAATGAATTTAGACCAAAGGAGAATTTTGCCTGAACATTTTTTTTTTCTATAAATCTTGAAGAATTGGTTCCAAAATAAGATACATTCCAGTTTGACTTTCTGACAAAGGATTGTTGTCAAATAATGGGAAAAGTATGTCACATTCAAATAACACAACAGAACTTTTACAAAAAATATAAATGAGTAAATTTTCTCTCTTTTATCTTATTTATCATTCTACCTGACTGTATTTTATGAGTTATTGTGTGTTTATTGGCCTCTTACAGCATAAACATCTCTACCATTATACGCAATTCCATGAACTCATATCATTTACATGCTAACTTGACCGAAGTTTTTTTGAAAGAAAAAAAGAAAAATCTTGGATGCCTTTAATGTCACTTTGCAAAGCAAGGGATATCATTTACCCTTTGTAGTAGCAAACAATTATTCTCCTGACCAATAGACAACCTTCATTCTCAGGGGCTGATGCAGTGTCATTTATTTAGCGTGTCACTGGTTTGCTTGGCTCTTCTGCAATTCATCATGCAGGGTTTGTATCTTTTTATGGCTGACAACTGAATTCTTCCTGAAGATTGGCAGCTGAGGCCTCCAGGGTGTTTGTCAACATACTGTTTCGATTGAAAAGCTGCATATTTTTTGGAGGACTTAAATGCATTTATCAAATTGCCCCATCCCTTTTTGCTACAAGATGTGAATTAAAGGGACTGACTATGGAACCAGCCAACTGACTGCATTGTTTGCCCCTCTCTGGATTTACACAGCCACCATAACTGTAACTGTATAATCGATTGAAGCTTTTACCTCATGGATCCAGATGCTCTATCTTCTGTAAATGGACTGGTGTTTGTCCCCTACCACATGAGAATTGATATTGGACGTTTTATACTCTATACGATGAAAGAAGTTCATATTATCTGAGAAGGATTCTTAGAAGTCTATCAATAAGGCACAATGTAGTCTGGTTGTCTCGATTGATGTTGAGATAATCATTTCTCTTCATGAGGAGAGTTCACTGGAGAGAGAAAGAGCCCCTGTTCATTTTTTCTTAGATGTGTCTATGTACTCTAATCATAATCATTATCACCATCAACAAAATCACCATCATCATCATCATCATCATTATTTGTTTGGTAATTATATGTATTGTTATTTCGATTGTTATTATTGTTATTTGTTTGTAGAGTTAGAAGTAGAGGTGCAGTAGTACTTGTAGTAGAAGCAGTTTTTATGGTTGATAAAACATTTTTTAAATGTATAGATTTTAAATATTTCAATAACTACAGCCTATGCTGGTGCTCTGGGGTGAGGTTTTATTTTGTGCATTTGGTTATTAATTTTGAGGGATCATCCCATGCTATTTGTATTGCGTCAAATGAGTCACATTTGAGTCACAAAACTCAGTCAAATGAGTCACATTTGATAAAAAGTCAATTGACAAATCAGCACAATAAAAAAAACAATAATTTGGGGTGTAATTTATTAATCATAGTATCAGAAAATGTGGAATCAGATGTAACAATACACCAGTTGTTGAAAACTGTTTTTCAATTATTACTGATCTACTGATTGCACATAACCCCACAGCTCTCATGGGGCTGGTTTGAACAGACGGAGAACTGAGTTGACAACTTTAAGAAGTCTGTCCTTCATCATGCTGCTGGGATAATAGTTGTTAATGGATTTGTAAATATCCCACTCACACTGGAAATGGTTCTAATTAGCAAAAATGGCTCTTACACAAGCAGTTGAAAACTAACTCATCTTTGTTTTCTCCAGCTCAATGCTCAAGGCCTCTACTGATGCATTGGGAAAGACTCATTAATTTAATTGTTTATTTGTAAAGTGTAATCGTTCCAAGATGAATCTATAATATCTTAATTCTGCCTGTCTCTTTTGACAAAAGTTTTTTATGTTTCTCTCTTAATATTTTATATTTGCTACATTGATTTTGTTTGTTGACACTGACATTTTGGTCGGGGAGCGGGGGTAATCACTTTTGTAATTATAGCCTAGTCTGTCCACTTTTAAAACCCACTATTTTTAGAGCATGGTCAACTGTCTCGTCAATACCTTAAGCTGTTAATGTGATTTCATACTTTCTCAGAGAGAAAAAAGTCAAGTGGATTAACTTTGTCTTCATGCTCTCTGCCGGAACTGTGTTTATATCCTGCAAGCCATGATATTCATTTACATTTGTTCATTTTTTGGACTTTGGCACCAAGATAGTGTGAACTGTTGCCTAACTTCCCACAAGCCTGTGTTCCAGCAGCAGAGGCTTTGTGAACTTTTCCCAATTTGCTTATGACTCCTCCATTTGAATCATTTCCTGTTTAATGGATGAGCCAATCTACTAGATATTAAATAAAAAGTCCAGACAAAAAAAAAGTGATAAATTATATAACCACATTGTCGGTAACTTGCTGTAACAGGCAAAGGATGGTATACTATCTGTGCACACGTACTGTATTCCTGAGGACACTGGTAATTTTGATGGTTTCTGCTGTTCTCCCTTATTTAACATGACCACCATGACTGGTGCCTTTTTATTTGCTGGTCATAAAGCAGCTTGTGCAGCACTTGTAAAGCACCTGACAAATCCAACATGAACTTGTGAAATGTAAATATATATGTGGCAGTTCAGGTTTTTTAAAAAGCAGGTGTGACACTGCAAGGATTTGTGACCCATCCCGAAGGATGAAGATTGTACATGTTAAATTATTTTGGACAAAGCTGAAAAAAATGTGATGATAGATTTTTCCTTCATTGTAGATTTCCATTTCCAGGACAATTTATTTATGACCTAGTGTTTTCTTTATCCTATTTTTAGTAAAAATAATATCGAAAAAGCAATCATCTAAAATAGGAAACATAATGTATATCAAGGGTCTTCAACGATTGAGACTTTTGAGAGTTTGCCACAAATGTACTGTGCTGATTTAATTCTTGGCTGGTTAGAAAGTAAACTGAATTTTGTTTAATGAAATTGGAAATATAATATAATAACATCAGACTAACTACAAAAACAGCAACGAAAACATCAATAAATATAAATTAAAAATTTATTTTCCTCTCCGCTTCTCCCTTCAGGGGTTGCAACAACAAATCAACGTTCTCCATCTAACCCTATGCTGTTTGTGCTGTCCCTCTGATGGACTCATTCCTGATCCTATCCATCGTCATCACTCCCAAAGAGAACCTCAACATCTTCATCTCTGTGACCTTCAGCCCTGCCTCCTGTCTTTTCATCATTGTCACTGTTTCTAGATCATACAGCATCGCTGGTCTCACAACTGCATTGTATACCTTTCCTTTCACTCTGGCTGATATTCTTCTATCGCACAGTACCCCTGAAACTTTCTCCAGTCATTCCAATCTGCTTGAACCTGTTTCTTTACCACTTTTCCACACTCTCCGTTACTCTGGACTGTTGACCCTACGTACTTGAACTCCTCCAAGTTCTTGATCTCCACTCCCTGTTGCCTCACCATTCCACGAGGGTTCCTCTTATTCACACACATATATTCTGTCTTGCTGTGACTAGCCTTTATTCCTCTCCTTTCCAGAGCATACCTCCACCTCTCAAGATTTTCCTCAACCTGTTCCCTGCTCTCACTACAGATCTCAATGTCATCTACAAGCATCATGGTTCATGGAGATTCCTGTCTCACCTCATCTGTCAGCCTGTCCTCATCTGTCAGCCTGTCCATCACCACTGCAAACAAGAAGGGGCTCAGAGCTGATCCCTGATGAAGTCCCACCTCCACCTTGAACTTCTCCACCTTCTCTTCTCACACCTAAAGCAAACCTCACCACTGTCTCACAGTAAGCATACATGTCCTGCACTGGTCTTACATACTTCTCTGCCACCCAGACTTCATCATTCATTACCATAGTTACTCTCTTGGCACCCTGTCGTATTCTTTTTCCAGGTCTACAAAAGCGCAATGCAGCTCCCTCTGACCTTCTTTGTACTTCTCTATTAGCATTCTCAAAACTCTTTCTAGGCATGAAGCCATACTGCTGCTCACAAATGCTGAATTCTGCTCTCAGTCTAGTTTCCACTACTCTTTCCACTAATTTCACTGTATGGCTCATCAACTTTATCCCTCTGTAGTTAACACCATTCTGCACATCTCCCTTATTCTTAAAAATGGACACCATCACACTTCTTTTCCATTCCGCAAGCATCTTCTCACTCTATAAGATCCTGATGAATGATCTAGCCCAAAACTCCACCACTGCCTTTCCGAGGCACTTCCATACCTCCAAAGGTATATCATTTGGACCAACTGCCTTTCCGCTCTCCATCCTTTTCAAGGCCTTCCTCACTTCACTTTTACTAATCTCTGCTACTTTTTGGTCTACAACAGTCACCTCTTCTACCCTTCCCTCTCTTTCATTTTCCTCATTCATTAGCTCTTCAAAGTACTCTTTCCATCTTCCCATCACTCTTCCATTACATTTCCCTCTCGATCCTTAATCACCCTGGACCTGCTGTACATCCTCTCCCTCTCTGTCTCTCTGTTTTGCCAGCCTATGTAAATCATTGTCTCCAAACCATACAGCATCGCTGGTCTCACCACTGTTTGTAAACCTTTCCTTTCATTCTAGATAAAATTCTTCTATCACAAAGAACCCCTGAGACTTTTCTCCACCCATTCCAACCTGCTTGAACCCGTTTCTTAACCTCTTTTCCACGCTCTCCGTTGCTCTGGACTGTTGACCCTAAGTACCTGAAATCCTCCACCTTCTTGATCTCCACTTCCTGTTGTCACACCGTTCCACCTGGGTTCCTCTCATTCACACACATAAATTCTGTCTTGCTGCGACTACCTTTATTCCTCTCCTTTCGAGAGCAAACCTCCACCTCTCAAGATTTTCCTCAACATGTTCCCTGCTCTCACTTCAGATCATAATGGAGATTCCTGTCTAACCTCATCTGTCAGCCTGTCCATCACCACTGCAAACAAGAAGAGGCTCAGAGCTGATCCTTAATGAAGTCCCACCCCCACCTTGAGCTTCTCTGTCTCACCTACAGCACACTTCACCACTGTCTCACAACCAGCATACATGTCCTGGACCAGTCAAACATAGTTCTCTGCTACTCCAGACTTCCTCATGCAATACCAGAGCTCTTCTCTCGGCGCCGTGTCGTATGCTTTTTCTAGGTCTACAAAAGCACAGTGCAGCTCCCTCTGACCTTCTCTGTACTTCTCTATTACCATTCTCAAAGCGAATACTGCATCTGTAGTACTCTTTCTAGGCATTAAGTCATACTGCTGCACACAAATACTGACTTCTGCTCTCAATCTAGTTTCCACTACTCTCTCCCATAACTTCATTGTATGGATCATCAACTTTATCCCTCTATAGTTACTGCAATTCTGCACATCGCCCTTATTCTTAAAAATGGGCACCATCACACTTCTTCTCCACTCTTCAGGCATCTGTTCTTTCTCTAAGATCCTGTTGAATAATCTAGCCAGAAACTCTACCGCTGCCTGTCCTAGATACTTACACATAATAGTCACCTCTTCTTCCCTTCCCTCTCTTTCATTTTCCTCATTCATCAGCTCTTCAAAGTACTCTTTCCATCTTCCCATCACTATTGTAGCATCTGTCAATACATTTCCCTCTCTATCCTTACTCACCCAGACCTGCTGTACATCCTTTCCATCTCTATCTCTCTGTTTTGCCAGCCTGTATAAATCATTCTCTCCCTCCTTACTGTCCAACCGAGCATACAAGTCATCGTATGCCCTTTGTTTTGCCTTTGCTACCACTATCTTTACTTCATGCTGCATCTTCTTGTACTCCTGTCTGTTCTCTTCAGTCCCCTTCAGTGTCCAACTCCCCCCTTGCTAACTGCTTTCTCTGTATGTACTTCTACACATCCTCATTACATCACCAAGGCTCCTTATCTACTTCCCTACCAGGCAACACACAAAATACTCTCCTACCTGTCCCCCTGATCACATTAGCTGAGTTGTCCAGTCATCTGTGAGACCTCCCTGACCACCCAGAGCCTTTCTCAACTCCTCCCTGAAAACCATACAACACTCCTCCTCCCGGCCTCAACCGATCCGGTATGAGATTATTAGGTTTGATTCACATATTTGGATTTGGCACAAGTTTTACGCAGAATGCCCTTCATGAAGCAACCATCTGCAATTATTCGGGCTTGCAACCGGCTCAGGGAGACACTGGCCTGTGCCTTCCTGAGGCTGAATAAATAAATACTACTACTACTACTAATAAGAATAATGATAATAATACTCTTGTATCACTGGTGGACAAGTAGCTGTTAGAGCTTTTATTGAGCAATTTCTTTCAATAAAAGTGATAGTTTAATGCTATATAAAAAATGGTTGGCCAAGTGTGAGATGATGTCAAATGACATGTTTAAAAATCATGTCAAAGACTCTGATAACGATCTCTGAGTTGGCTGTCATTCATTTATTCATTTATAATTATTAGTAGGAAGATTCACCTTCCAAACCCTGATGTATTGTTGAATTAGGCTTTCTTTTGTTATCTTTTCAGTCTTCACTGACCTTTTTTTTATAAAAGTTCAAGACTATTCAATGGCTGGAGAATAACTTGTGAAAGGAGCCATTCATTCATTCAGTTTCAGCCAAACAATTCCAACATCAGCTTCTCCATTTGAAAATATACATTTTGTTTAAAATTACTAAAGTCAGTTACTAAAATAACTGACTTAGTAACTGACTAACAAACTTTGTTCTCTATTTTCTGATGATTTGAATGATGTTCATTTTGAGTCTTCTTAGTTTCCCTGTACTCCTGAAATCAGAGCTGTCAGACGGCGAGATGTCACAAATGAGTATGTGTCTGAAAGTGTCTCTTGTGAATAAGACTTTTCATTTGTGTCAATCAAAAGTCATCTGATCCTGATAGATTTCTGTGTGGAAAGAGTTTTGTTCTGTGTGGAACTCTTCCATGCTGGTTTATGGTAATATTTTTAGCCTCTTTGAAAGATGGTGGCTCAACATGATGTTTTACAGTCCTTTTTTCAATTCACGGTGTCTGAAAACACATGGGATAGAAAATAGAATACAATTAAGGGCAAACTAACCAAATCAGTCTCACTATCTTCTGAGCATTGACCATTGCTTCCGTGAACACAACGGGTTCAATTTAAGTTAATTGGAATTAATGTAAGAAGAATTATTTGGACGATTAAGACAAATAACCAATCTGGGCACCACAATTGAATAGTTTTGTTGGCAAAAGAAGGTTCCAATCAGGGTTGGACACCTCTCCTCTCCCTGCTGACTTCAGTTACCGAAAGACAATGTTCTCTCATTTGCTTAGTAAAGATTTTTTTTTAACCATGCTGATTTACAAATTCAATTTAAGCCTGCTTCATTGCCAAGTAAAAGAATGGGTCCTCTAGAGGGCTGAGAGTATTGCAGTCTCTGTTTTGATCATCGTTTTCTTTAAGGTTGAAGAGAGAATTATTGATTTTGATTCAAATGAAGTTGTAGTGAAGGCGAGAGGTCCATTTGTCGAAACTCGCTGGCGTGTGTCACTTCAGATAATGACTGAGCATAATGAAGCATGTTAAGTCCCTTTTCCGTCATCATCAAAGTCTTCAGTGTCATGTCTTTGATTGGCACCAGTAGCTGAATCAATTGTATTGACAAACATGTATGCTCTCCAATTGTTTCATTGTAGTGCATTGGTAATTCGAACGAGCGGGCAGAAGGTATGATCATTTCCCTCCGCTGTTGTTTTTGTTCCTTTTCTGTCATTTACAGGAGCCTAAATGAGCATATTCCGCCAGAAGGTCAGCACCATTCGATTTAGCCACACAAATGAATTAATGCAAGATGTCCTGTTGTGCAGAAAGCAGATATCTGTTTGAGTGTATTTTGTGTGCTAGTTCTCCCATCAACCCTCCCAAAAATAGAATTTCCAAATGGTCAAACCACATTGAACACAATTACATATACGCAAGAGATTAATGCCATGTCTGCAGTTTGAGGGGAGAGTGTGCTGTTGTTGCATGAACCAGAATTATGTGGCATATAGCTGAAACAGAAGAGTTAGTCTCCCCATGAGGGACTATCCCTTAGATCTTTAATTAGGGCAAGAAAAGACAGGAAAATGTAATCAATCTCATCACCTCTGGGGGTTCAGGAGTGGGAATATGCAATAATGTATATTCCCAAGAGGTAGTGTTTTCATCTATATTCTATTTAACAAATCATGGAGAAGTTTTGGGAATTCAATAAGCCACACTGAAAATTATGTAAGTATTCTGAAATATGGCTGTAATATCACTGAAGATCATCCGACTGCGGTTTGAATGAAGAGGATTAAAAAAAAAAAAACATGGAGAGTCATGCTTCCTGACATAGTTTGACAGCTGACTCACAGCACGAGCAAAGTGACTGAAGTTACACCAGATCCAGTTGCTGTTTATGTGGCTACAGCAAGGTTGGGTTATAGTCCTAATTAAAGCATGCAGGGGATTGAAGCTTCCATTTATGCCACAAGACATTTGGGATAACTTTAATTCATGGGGTACAGAGAGAACTGGTGCTCTGACACGAACAGCAGGGGGTCTTTGAAACCAGCCGGCATTTTGCCGTGGCAAAGCTTTGAAAATCTCTTCCTCAAGCAGGATGGAAATCAAAAGCAAGGGCTAATGCGCTTTATACACCACAGTGTTCCATATCCAAAATTGTATCAAGTTGTTCATTATTCATAACAAATCCTTGTTAGGTTGGGTGCATGTCTGGCATGGCAGTTTTTTATTTTTCATTATTTTTTTCGGAACCGCAAGACTCATATGCATTTTTTTAAATCACTACAAGCATATGGCCCTTCTTTGTCCTTCTCTGCAGTTCTTCAGTTTTGAATGAATTTATTTTAACATAAATGTAGTTGTTATGCTAGGACGTGTTGTAGCATTTGCAGCACGGTGCTGTTTGACCCCCTACTACCCTCGCTGAAGAGCAAAGATGCTGTTGTTCTTGTCCGATTCACAGAGAAGCTCATTAATGGGAATACAGTGTAGGGAGTGTATACCAAGGACTGGGACAAATAATAAATGCAAAAAAACGAATCTCTCAATAGTTGACTCGAGGAGACATGGAAACACTGTGCCCCAAGACATATATAAACCACAGCAGTCAAATAACATTTGTCAGTCAGATACAGTCTTCTGGTAAATATCATGTTTGATAAGGAGCCACTTATCAAATTTCATGAAAATGCCTCAGAGGATGAAAGTTTAATTTCCTAGTGTAAACACACGATTACCTGAATGACAGGCAACAGTTCTCCATTAATTGCATGGCATCAAGGTATCACATTCACAACCCCTTGACTATTGGAGTTCAGAATATGCTACACTGAGATCACATGGAGTTCAATGGCTGCCAAGCACTGGTTTCATGCCTCGGAGCCAATACTTATGCCAACATTACACAAACTTCTAGCCAGATAATATCCCAATAGAAAGATGCATACCCCATGATGGACAAAAATGACTGTTGATGGCATCAGCTGCTAATCTTCTGTTCATGTTTTAATTTATTTACTTCTCGTGACTCTTATTTCTTCTACAAGTAAGCAAGTGTTACAGTGTTAAACTATGCTTCAGTTTTCCTTTTGGGAGAAATAAAACAACTGAATGATTCAAATACACTCTCCTAGATTCCTTTATTTATATTAAGATCAGTCTTGTTTAATATTCAGTTGAATTACCTGCAGTAAAAGTTCAAGAATTTTCATTATTGCTTAAATACACTCCCCTTCTCTTGGCTGTGGAAATCATGTATATTTTTATTCAAGCTGCACATACTTCAACTTCAAAAAGGACATTTTCTGTGGCTTTCAAATTCTTCATGCATTTCGAGCCCTTTGGCATCTAGAATTGGTTTGAGTATTTTTATCTAGATGCAGTTCTCAAGTACATTGAGGCTAGTGGACACCCACACAAACTTACTGAAAGCGTTCATGAAAAAACACTAAAACTCAGTGTGCAACATACCAGCCTACAAAGTTGCAGAAACACCGAGTCCATGACATCTGGTGCCGATGGTGACCCCCGCAAAACAAAAACTGCTTAAAAGTGAGCCCTGGCTGTGCCCTTGAGTCTAAAAACTGATTGGAAATTGGTTTCACCTGAGTCAGGTAATCATTACTAAATGAATTTTCTATAGATCCAAGGGTATAAGTGGGACAAATATTCATCTCTGAGATGAATACAAATTTCACTTATGTAATGAAAGGCAGGGTAGTTATTGATTTTAAAGGTTAAACTACATGCCTTTCATCACTGGCCTGTTCTACATTAGAATGATGAGTTTTCAGTTTGGCAGGTGTTTACATTAAACTGTCAATAATTACAGCGACAATGATTTTTTTGGGGTTATTTCCTGGCGGGGATATGCAGATCATTTTGTTCCATGCATGCATAATGAACATTAATGTAAGTGTTGTCAGTCTGATGATTTTTCCAACCTCTGTGCTCCAGCACTGTCATCAGTGTCATCGTAGCAGACACACCTCACCTTCATTATCATTTCCACTGCCATCTTCTGCATCCCAATCATACTATAAAAATATTGAAATTATTACCATTGCAACTGAACTGATAGAACAATCATAGCTATTTTTGTTTGCCGATAAAGTGGCTGTGATTCATTTCTCAGCAGTGCCGACTGGATTCATTACAACTCAATGACAGATGGACCCTGTTAACAGCGCACGTCTGACGAGTGCTGAAGTGTCAGCTTTGGCGCATGGAGCAGCTGGGCGGACATGGCCTGTGTTTGCTGAGATGGCCAGCGCTCTTCAATAATTCAACCCTTCCAGCTGCCTCATATCAGGCTCGAAGCTCCGATGGCCTCCAAGCTCACATGAGAATTATCTGTAGGCAAAATAATAAAAGGACCATTGCACAAGTGGTAGCACTTTAAATTCAATATCTTAAACTTGGTGACACTTTGGAGCCCTGCACTGCACAGTGCAACCCTCAACCTTTACTTAAAAGAAAGTTTCCCATAATCCCTCCTCAGTTTCCCTAATTTCTCTCAGATATTAGTCCTTTCTCTCTCTTCTCCAGACAGACTTTTTTTGTGGAGAAAGATAGCTTTAATTATTGACTGGTGCCCTGAAGCAGAGTGGTTAAAGACCTTTGAATTTATTTTTCTCCTATAGGCCTCCTGGTAGAAGAGAATGGATCTATGGCTGTGGTATCCTGGTGAGATGAAAGTCTAATTATCTCCCTAGAAAACAAGTGCAACCGCTTTTTAATTAGGACCCGACCGAATCCGCGCACTGAGAATTTGTTCATTGTGATGGATGGTGTGTGCATCTCCTTAGTGACTGCAGACAGAATAATAATCTGACAAAGGGGAGTGGACCGTGCAAAGCAGGCGGAAGGGGGTTGGGGGGGTAACTGTTGGAGGGTGAAACTGTAGCACTGAAGAAGGACCTGGTACCTTGACCATAGATGGTCCGATAGCATGAAAGCAAAGTGAGTGAGTGGTGAAAAAGAAGAGGGTTAGAACGAGCAAGTGAGAAGTAAATAGGGGGTTGTAAGGGGGGCGAAAGGCAAAATTACAGCAAAGAGTGAGCAACAGACCCTGGAGCAGTAGCCATGATTGGTCATGTTACCAGCACACAGCTGATTGGTTAGCCTTTTCCACACTCCCCTTTCCTCAGTTCTCACCTCGCTTCTCATCTCAGCAGGGGGTCCCGGAGTCGCCAATCCTTTAATGCTCCCCTTTACTCTTGTGCTGCATGACTGGGATGCAGAATGCATGACCATAATTATGTGCAAATGTAGGAGTTTTATAGATTGGATTGGAATATGTTTTTTGTTTTAATTAATTAATTTATTTATCGATTTTAAATACACAGTTCCAAGGGATCAGTGATGCATTGTGTTTTTAAGTATTCCTCTGCCAGCTTGTCAACCATTTGTGCAAATGCATTAGCAAAAGGCGAACACATGATAACGTGATTTTTTGTGTTCAAACCTGATTACAGACTTGAAAGGGTGGATGAGAGCTGTGGTTTTTATTTGAATACTTTTTCACCACAGCCGCCATTTCCGTTATCTCAGAGCAGCTCAGAAAACAAGCTATTCATTTGTTTAAAAACTTTGGTTGCATCTTCTCAACGCTCATTTATTCCAATACAAAGTCATAATTGCCTTCTTCTCGATCACCTACATCATTAGATAATTTAATAACCTGCGCGCAACCTCTCATATGTACAGCAACAAGGAACCCACATGCTTGATTGGTAATTGCCAAAATTGATCGAATGGATGAACAGTCCTGATACATCAGGGAAACAGCTGCTGAATTACTACATTAGTGTGAGCACACACAGTGGTGTTATGCAGGCACCGACAGAGCTGACACAAAAAAGTCAAAAAGGTTCACAGAAAAACGTCAGAATTCTGATTTTAAAACATGTGAAATAGGCTGAATAAGACGATGTGAATGGAAGTTGAAAGTACGGGTAGATGATTTACCATGCCATGAACTGGGCAGCATTTCAAACTGTAGCTTTGAAGCTTGTGGTGGGTTGGTGGTGGGCGATTGGGTCCTTTGGGGTTCACTCATGGTTAATGGAACATGATACCTCATCTTTTTAAATCTAATTTAAGGTTGTTTGGCTAAGTAATTAAATGAAAATTAAACAAAAATCTTTGTTCTTTCAGCTGATGGATGTCAGGAAATATTGTACTGTTGTGTTCACACTCATGTCCCAACAACCACAAAAACAAATTGAGGATAACAGGTACATCATAGTGGCCATGAAAATCTCTTTGTGGCAGTGTGTTGTATATAAGTCACATAATCTACTCAAATACGTCTTGCGGTATAACATATTTAAAACATTTTTAAGGACATTACTCTTGTCATATACCTATGATCATATGTCATATGTACTCAAGCATATATCAATCAATCAATCAATCAATCAATCAATCAATCAATCTATCTATCTATCTATCTATCTATCTATCTATCTATCTATCTATCTATCTATCTATCTATCTATCTATCTATCTATCTATCTATCTATCTATCTATCTATCATCTTTAACCATAATGAAATTTGCCTTGTTTAAAATGCTCCATTGTAGTAAGAGGTACTTTTGAATTACAATTTCTTTTAAAGTGCGTCATGGGAATAAGAATTTATGAATAAATAATTTGTCATCATATTAATCTGGATTAAGTCCAGTATGGATCATGGAGGCCTTTTGCTATTGTCAAGTATGTCAACAGCGTACGCTCTATTTTTTCAATTGTTGTCCAAACATCACACTTTTTCACTCTGCTCAACCAAAGACACACTAGTACTCTTCAAACGAGGATAGACACTTTAGTCTGGTGATTGTTTGGACAAAATCAAATCCCCCCCAGAGAAATCAGCTAGAGTGGCAGCTCTGTCGCACTGAAGATGAAAATGAAGTGGAATGGGCTGATAATTTTGCCTGATATGAGTCCACTGAGCAGAAATACAGTATATTGGAGTCCCACCATTTCTGCAATTTTCTTTACATCTCAATCGCAGCACACACTGCTCTCTAATTCCCCGGTGTGGATGCAATGACCTGCATATGGCTGCACGGCAATAGTTGTGAAGATGAATGAATAGGGCTCAATCTTCTCGTGATAAAAATATAGATTGCCCCACAGTTTTCCTCAGCCCCCATCAGAGTCCAGTTGACTATAAATCCCACAATATATCATTGTTCCTTTTGCACAGCAATTCTTACAACATTTGCAGTTGTAGACTTCGAATTTCAGAATTCTGATTTAGGTTTTCTCAGGACAAGTGTGTCCCAGAACAGTGTTCTTGATCCCTCAGCCTCAAATGTGTGGTACTGCTAAAATGCTATCATACTTAAGTGCCCTTGCCTCTACATTTTTGTCTTCATTTTTTCGTCCAATTTTTATCATTATGACATTGAACCATTATAGCAGGGTGCGACTTTTAAATTTTACAAGTTATTGTGTTGAAAGATAAGGCAACAATGTAACACACTTCATCTGATGGCAAAATACACATTTTCTCTGGTGCTGTAGTAAAGTATAAATTCAACTTGAGTATTTTTTGTGGTCAGTTGAAAAGTTGCAGTGTACACAAAATATGGGTGATAAGCACATGGGATTTTGACATTTTGAAAATTATTAATAAAGTGACCAACTGCAAACAAATTCACAAATACATAGGCTGACCAATCACATGGTTCACTGCAGCTGAATGCTGAAACAATTGCTGTCAGTGTGGAGGTCAGAATATTTTACTATTTATCTGTGCTTAAAGGCCTGGCGGCCACTGTGTTATCGCTCTGACAGTGTAAATTTTCCAAACTCAGATTGACGTCCAAGGAAAGTGCTCTTGAGTGCAAGAGGAGATGCTGTTTTGTGCTCTGTTGATGGTTGCAACACCTGACATATGTTGGAAGGAGCAGGGGGCAGCGATAGTTGGACAGCTTGAACAAGATGGCTGCAACCTGGTCTGTTGGTAGGGCAAGAGATAGCAAATTGAGGCAGGAGACTTTGGTACTGTCCAATAATTTTCAATGGTTAAGCAGTCATTCCTCCTAGTGGTATGTTCTCGATGACAGCCCAGGCTTTGTTTTGTGGATTGACTCTTGATGCTCACGATAGTAGAAACTCTCCCTAATAGCTCCGATGGAGGAAATGCTCATTTGAAAACATTCAGGAGTTTCCCACCTGGGCCTGATTATTTGTACAAAGTCAGGCCAACTGTCATTGCCTAAGGGCAAGTTTTACACACATATAATAGATTTAAAGTTGCTTCAAAGAAATGTATATTTAATGGTTTGGTCAGTAAGCTTTGGACAACCTACATAAAATAGGCAAGGAACAAAAAAAATGTGAAATGGAAAGAATGAAAAATAAATGAAACAAACAACATATGTGTGTATATCCTCTTCTTTTGGCTTCTCCCTCAGGGGTGCCATAGTGAATCATCTTCCTCCATCTTTACCCATTTTCGGTATTTTCATTTTATATCTTCTTTTCTTACACTAACTAACTTAATATTCTCTGTCACTCCATCCAATAAATACCTTCTCTGGTCTTCCTCTAAGCCTCCTGCTTGGTAGATCCAACCTCAGCATCCATATTCACTATTCCTCCTTTGCACTTGCCCAACCATGTACAAAGGAGTCTTAATCAAACAATTTAAAATTTTCTGTCCCTCTGATGGACTCATTCCTGATCTTATCCATCCTGGTCACTCCCAAAGAGAACGCTTTCAATTTTTTTTTTTTTTTTATTTGATTAGGGAGAATACACACCTGACATTAGTCTATGACAAGAAGATATGCCATGTGCCAGGTTATAGCAAAAGAATGCAAATTTCCACCCGCAGTCCCTGGACAGGTTGATGTTACACTTACAAAAAGTACGTGAGATTATAAAAATTCAAACATATAGAGACAATCAATATTCCAATCACATCTTTAAAATCAGTCCCACCTGAGGAAACTGTCAAACATTCACTAAACCATTCATACAGTATAACAGTTACTCAGTGCATACAGGGTTGTTGTGACAATAACCATTTTTTAGTCAGGCATTTAAACACACTAAAATTTGTCCATGAGATTATTTCATTTGGTAGAGTGTTCCATTGGCCTATGGCCTATGGAATGATTGTTTTTCTCAATAGGGGAACAGCTGTGTTGTGAATTATTTTGAACAGAGTAGAAATATGATTGAATTTGAGTACGTTTTCAAAATTTAGATATTTATATTTGGCGAGTATATGACAATGATGGTATTGGTGAGGTTTTTATCATGAATTTTTAGGGCTCTTTTATACAATGATTCAAGTGGTTTTAAAGAACTTTTACATGCCTGGGACCAAATGGAAATGCAATACAAAAGATACACAATCATAGTGTTTAGAAATGTATATAAGGCTTCAGTTGTCAATGAATTTCGGGTATGCTTATAGTTCATCAGATTAAATTTCAGTATGTTACCAAGTTTTTTGATATGATTTTTAAAACAGATGTTAGAGTCAAGTAGTGGCCCGAGATATTATGTTTCATTTACTTTTTTAATTTTTTCTCCATTTACTTGAATTCCATAAGTTTGTTGTAGCTTACGTTTATTTGAGAGAAACATAGAGACGGTTTTCTCTAGGTTCAAGGTAAGGCAGGACATCTACAGACATTCTGCAACTTTTTGCATCTCTTTTGTTAATCAATCAGTGACCTCTTCTTCGTTCCTTCCAGAGGTAAAGATGACCGTGTCATCAGCATACATTATAAAATCAATGTCAGAACACACTCTTGGGAAGTCATTTATGTAAATACTAAAAAGCAGGGGTCCTAAAAGACCCCTATGGCACTCCCATAGAGGAGTCTTTAAATGCGGATTGAATGTTATTTACCTGTACACACTGGCATTGGTTGCTTAAATAAGATCTTAGCCACTTTTTGGGTTCCGCGCAGAGAGGTTGTATTCTTTTAATTTATAGTAAAATATTTGGTGATCGACAGTATTAAGGGCTTTACGTAGGTCAAGGAAGACTACTCCCACTACCCTTTCATGATCCACCAAAGCCCTGATAGTTTCTAAGACGTAGCAACAGGCCGAATCTATGGAATATTTGTCTAAAATCAAATTGCATTTGGTTTAGAAGGGCTTGTGAATCTAAATAGGTGGTGAGTTTGCTCTGCCACAATCTTCTCTGGTATTTTTGATGCTACTGGAAGGATGCTTATCGGACGCTAACTGCCTTGATCTTGTTTGTCCCCAGACTTGAATATGGGGGTGAAAATTGCTGGTTTTAGGGTATCTGGGAAAATTCCCTCATCAATTGATTGATTAACCATTATTGTAAATAGACCAGAGAAAATGTTCTTGTATTGTTTAAGAAAAGTTGTATCAAGTCCATAAATATCATGTGCTTTGCTGCAATTCAATCCTGTGATTATTTGTTCAACTTTGGTTTCATTTGTTGGACAGAGGTCAAAATCGGATTTGTCATTTATTGCCAGGAGCGAGTGAAGAGTTTGAAAATTTGAGCCAGTTTTAGGACAGTGTTTACAAAAAATATTCATTAAAATTTACTGCTATTTCAAAGGAATCATCAATAACATTTCCATTTATTTTGAGATGAATATCATCACATTTAGACTTTCCTTTTCCAGTCTATTTATCAATAGGTTTCCATATTATTCTACTATTTCCTTGTGCATTTCTAATAATTTCAAGAAAAAAAGCTGGCTTCAGCTTTTCCAAGCTCAGCTGTGACTTTATTTCTTTGTCTTGTAAAAATAACTTGTTATTAATCCTGACTTTCAGAATGTTTTTAGCCCCGCATCTCGCTTTTTCATTATGTCCTGAATGGTTTTGTTAAACCATGGCAGATTTCATTTTTTACAATGCTTTCTTTGCTTATTTTTTGAGTATTTTGTTAAGATATCCTTCACAGGTAGCATCAAATCATGACAACTGTGCTCACAAGATTTGTTCTTAATGATGGCTGTCCATCTTGTTGGTTTTAAATCATTCTCAACCAACTGTAAGTCTGTCTTTGAGATGAATGTAATGGGCATTTTACTTGTCACTGGATTTTCTTCCTTATACCTAGCTTTTGCCAATTTTCTAGCTACTAGAGTTAAATTGTGATCAGACATGCCTGTTATCAAATCATAAGTTTTTCTTATTAGGTTATTCTCTCAGGCATATTTGTGAATATCAAATCTATTAAGGTTTGAGAAGATCTTGTTTTTCGTGTTGGTTTATTTAATAGTTGTGTCGTTAGGAAATATTTTGTTATTTCTTTAAGTTTGTCTCTACAAGATTTCTCAAACAAGTTTAGGTTAAAATGACCCAAAAGAACGATTTTATTAGTAGTAATTTACCTAAAGACACAAAAACATCATTAGCGGTTTAAGTGTCCTCCGAAAATGCCTGTGGGTTTTCGGGTTCCAAGGCACGCTTGCGTGATTCACAGTCTGAAACAGTTTCATTTGTTGCTGTTTAAGTGATGCAATAGTATTCGCAGTAGCTGCTGATTTAGCGTGGATCGAAGACATCGATATTTTTCCAGAGATGTAATTAGGAGCAGGGTTTAACAAGATGTTACCTCGGGGGTCCAGTCAGCTGAAATGGTGGTCTGGTTCTTACTTCTAACCTGGTTGGCTCAAGCTGTAATCCAGTATGTTGTGGATGTAGCCATGTTAGCCAAGGGGGAGGCCCAGGAAGCAGAGGGTGTGGTCCAGTTATTTGTGGATATAGCCCTGTTAGCCAAGGTGAAGGCCTAGTTAGCTGGAGGTGGCCTGGCATGACCATAATCCCAGGTTGGTGCTATTTCAGTCTTCCAGTGGTCTCCACTCTCCCTTGGTCCTCCTGCAGCATCCCATGTCCGCCGGGATGGACGAGTGTCCCGGAGCGTCGGCACAGCGTCTGCGGGTCTAGAGCCCAGCGGGCTCTGTGTCTCCGCATCTCTGCTACCTCCAGCTCTGTTTCCTGTCTATTCCCCCATGCCACTTCTCTAAACCAGGGATGTCCAAACTACGGCACGCGGGCCAACTGCGGCCCGTGGCCATTTTTAAGTAGCCCGCAGCAAATTCTAACAATATAATTGAACATGTCCCACAAATGAAACTTGCGCCTGACAGCATTGCATTCCAAAGAAACAGAGAATCGCAAGTGAGTACAGGAAATTTCAGATACGGTGGGGAAATTAATATTTCTTTACAGAAGTCAATGGGAAGTGTGTCAGTTTCATGCAATGAAACTGTTGCAGTGATGAAAGACTATCATGTCCGACGACACATCGAAATAAAACATCTGATCTACACTTCCTACAATGGTGTTGAAAGAGAAGATAAAGTTAAGAAAATGGCAGCAAGCCTGCAAAATCAACAACAGCATTTTTTTCGTGCTTAGAAAATACAAGAAAATCCCACACAGGAAAGTTATGAAGTAGCTCAACTCATCGCCCAACACGGAAAACCTTTCTCAGATGGTAAAACAGTGCCTCACTGAGGTTGTAAGAATAATGTGCCCGAAAAACTGCAGGACTTCAGCAACATTAGCATGTCCAGGAACAAAGTTGTGCGGCGCATCGAAGACTTGCCAGCCAACCTAAAACTTCAAGTGTAAAACAAAGCTTGTGCTTTTGATTTTTATTTTTATTCAATCACATGTGATGAGAGCACAGATGCCACAGACACTGCACAGCTGTTAATTTTTTTGCGGGGAATTGACGATATTTTTTGCATTACGGAGGAGCTGCTTGATCTCAGGAGTCTAAAAGGCACAACAACTGTAAAGGACATTTTTGAAGCTGTGTCGGTTTCAATGGACAAGATGGTACTTCAATGGGAAAAGCTATGTGGAGTTATTACCGATGGGGCTCCAGCTATGACAGGTGAATGCCAAGGACGGCTTCTATGGTGAGCAGCAAGGTGCAAGAAAGTGGACATGAGGCTATAAAGATGCAATGTATCATTCACCAAGAAGCCCTCTATGCCAAAGTAATAAAGCTTAGTGATGTAATAAACACTGTTGTGGAAACTGTCAACACAATTCGAGCACTAGGACTTAACCACAGACAATTTCAGGCTTTCCTATCAGATGTAGAGGTGGAATGAGGGGATCTACTCTACCACTCCGGAGTGCGCTGGCTCAGTCGCATTGCCGTTTTATTCCCTGAGATCCGAAATTGACGAGTTTATAAAAGAGAAGAACCAAGCTCTCCCTTGGCTGAGTGACCCTTTATGGTTGGTAGATCTGGCATTTTTAGTCGATCTTACTGATCATCTCAACACACTGAACAAGAGTCTACGAGGGAAAGAGCAGCTTGTTACACAGCTGTATACACATGTGAAAGCATTCTGCATGAAGCTCCGTCTCTTTGAGACTCAACTGCGGAACTTCAATCTTGGACACTTCCCCATGCTGTCCAAAATCAAATCTGCTTTTCCAACGGCCAGTCTTTCTGCTAAAAAGGAGAAATATGTGTTTATGATCACATCTCTTAAGACAGAATTCAGTTGGCGCTTCCAGGATTTTTCTAACATTGAGAAGGCAATCCAGCTGTTTTCGACACCATTCCTGAAGAATGCAGAAGAAGTGGAAAGGAGTCTACAGTTAAAACTCATCGAAATGCAGTGTAATGATTCTCTGAAGAATCAACATCAGCTTCTCTCCCTCCCTGACTTCTACTGGAGCTTGGAAAAGGCCAAATTTCCACTGATGAGACGCCAAGCAAAATGCATGATGAGTCTGCTCAACATACATCTGCGAGCAAACATTTTCTCTGTTAACTCTGAATAAAAGCAGACTGTGAACAAAAATGACTGACAGCCATCTCTGTGATGTTGTTCGCATTTCAACCACCAAGTTAACTCCCAACCTGCCAGCAATCCATCAGTCTTAAGCGCAGCATGACTGTGCACATTGAGTGCAATGCCATTCCCGTTATAGGTGAGTTACAAAATGTATAAGCCTACACAGCATTCATGTGTTAATAATCATAATTCCTAATAATGTCAGTTAACTAATGTTGATTACATTTTTTTCACAAACTTTAGTTGATGTGCTAATAACCTCAGCAACTCGTTTACATAAAAAGCTTGAAATTTACCTATATACCCCTTCTCCCTTCTTTTTTCCGCTTTACACAGATCTGTGAAGGGGAGTCACCGTCCTAAAAAGCAGACCTGGCCCAAGACTTTTATTGACTACTAATAAACAATATAATTTGTATTGAGATACAGACTTCTCCACAAAATCTACTCCAACTTGCTTTATTCTTAACTGATTTTCAGTTGGTTTATAAATATTAACTTATAAGAAAGAACTGTTAAAAATTAAACATGGTCCTGTTTACATGGGCAGTTAAATCTCTTCACACTGTATTACTATGTTGTACATTTTTTGTGCTCTGTTTTGAATATTGAAGAGATTGATGTTGCTGTGAGCTATTTCATTTCTCTAAGTCTGCTG
The DNA here is from genome assembly GCA_901007705.1 of Fistularia tabacaria. NCBI lineage: Eukaryota > Metazoa > Chordata > Actinopteri > Syngnathiformes > Fistulariidae > Fistularia > Fistularia tabacaria. The sequence continues at coordinate 210,267 of CAAKHD010009378.1, read as the reverse complement.
GTTTTCAGAGTAACTGTTATTTCACTGCAGATTACATTTACCCTTTTGGCAACTAAATAAATGAAAATTCACTAATAGAAAGCTGTGATGTATGCTGTTATTTTTACTTTAACCATATTCAATTAAAAAGCATAATTAACTATTTTTTTTTTTGATTTTGCTAACTTTAATACAATAGAAGTGAAGTTATACACCTGACCCCTAGTGAGTGGCCAAGTCCTTTTTATATTTTTCTGTATGTGGCCCTCAGTGAAAAAAGTTTGGACACCCCTGCTCTAAACCCTACAGCATTGCTTGTCTCACAACTGTCCCGCACACCATTAATTTCATTCTGGCTGATACTCTTTTTTCACAAACTACTCCTGACTCTTTTCTACATCCTATGCAACCTGCTAGAATGTGTTTCTTCGCCCCCCAACCTGCTTGAACATGTTTCTTCATGCTTCTTCTTATATATATTCATTCATAAAAATTAAATGCGCATATGTACACACAGTTTATATTTGTTTGTCTTCTAACCTTAAAGTGTGTCTAACCTTTAGTGTACTGGCAAACAGTCACCAAAGACTTTGCTTTAAAATATTTTACTAAATTTTAAATAATGTGATAATCTGAGAAAGCAGAAACAGACCAGCAAAAATAAACCATTTAAAACGTTTTCATATACTTAAAGAAAAAGAGAAAATAAGGAAAAGATAACAGCAAAGATGAATAAAATGAATTCATTTTAAAATATGGTGAAATATATATTAAAATTAGCAAAAAAATAAGAGTTGCAAAATATTTTTGCAACACTAAGTTAAAATAAGAGAAATGATCAAATGTAAATAGATTAATAGATTGGAATCATATCTATATCTTGTGTATATTTTTGAGTTGCATCAGTGATACTCTGACCTTTGAAAATGTACAGTTTTGATTGCAAATGGAATTGTGTATTGCTTAAATATATTCTGTGAGGAAGGGGTTTGTTCACCTTAGGGTTTCGCCATGCTTCTAACAGGTCAAGGCCATGATTAAAATTTCTATCCTGCAGAAAAATAAAGCCCAAAGGACAGCTGTGAAGAGAGATAGCTCATTGGACACAATGCACATTAAGTAGTTAGCACTTCTGTTGCCAAGCAACTAGGTCTGGTGCAAAATAGGCAAGAGAAAGTATAGTTTTTAGCCTGTACAACATTTCTAGAAGAAGGTGAGCAGATTACAGTCCACATTTGGTATTATATTACTTATCAGGAGATTCTATCCCTCTCAATCATTTTAATAACTGCTAGGCAAGGACATGCAAATTGACAAAAGTGTCCTTTAATTTGGACCTGAATTAATAAATGTAATTAATAACACCATTGACATAACATGTCCTGTTCACCCCCATTAGCATAAGTGCCCCTGGTTAATGTATCATCATCATGTATCATTTGATGGAGCTGAAGTGGGTCTCCCTGTCTGGATCAGTGTTTTTTTTTATTAATTCATGTATTTATTTTTTTAAGAAAGTGGAACTTCTTTATCTGGAGCTCAAATGTCCAGAAAATCAAGCAATTTTTTGCAGGTAAGGCAATCTTCCCAGAGTTAAAGTTCATTTTCTCCAAGGAATTCAGCTGTGAGTCACTGGCAAAAATATATTTCGAAATATAAGAAAGTGAGCCACGATCAGCCCAACCATCACGTCAGTAACCACAGTGTTCTTGTTGTTTGAATTTTAGTATGTGGAAGGTTTGCTTTATGATTGTTTTTCTTTTTTTCCGATGAAGCAGAAAGGAATACAGAAGGGCTTCCATATGAAGTCTGCAACCTAATTATCACTTTACCCCAATAGCTGACTGTTTCACTGGTAACCCAACAAAGATTCGGTTTGCTATATCACTTCGAAACTAAATAATATTGAATAATTACCATTTAAAAATAATTTAAATGAATTCATATGATTTCAAATGTTGACCTGGACTGCTCTTGAAAGTTTCTGTATCTATTGTCCCTGTCCAAGATGGGATTTTTCTTCTGTCCCCTGCAATTTAAATTGCTCTGATTGATAAGGAAAAGGTGGTTAAGGAGTGAAATGATTATCTCTTAATTGAAGGGGGGTCGAAGTTTTGTTTAATTGACTCCATGCTAAAGAACACTTCTGTTAAGTTTATATCTCTTTGTCAGTGTTCAATTGTGAAATCTAAATTTTCCTGACATGCATGAAGGAAGAAATTTCAAAGCAGTATTTCAGTGAAAAGCCACAACTAATGGAAACTATAGATCTGAACACATTTTCTATTGAGTAAATGATGCATTACTTAATAATATTCATGTATTCATTCATTATTCATTACTCATCATCATCTATACAGCTTATCCTGCACTTAGGGTCCTGGGGGTGCTGAAACTTAAACCAGCTGTCACTGGGTAAGAAGTAGGGTTCCCCCTGGACTGTCCACCATTTGATCACTGGGTCACCCCTTTGTTGTGGCTGGGGTTCTCAAAGCGTTGAGGTTGTCTGGCAGGCTGTCTGTGGAGATGTCGACACTGGTGGTGGACTTTTAGTTCAGTTGAGTAGAAGCCATCCAGCTTTTCTGTGTACTGCCTCTTTGCTGTTCTGATGGCTTTCCTCAGTCCATTCTCGGCAGCTTTGTACTCCGTCTCGTTGCCGGACCTAAATGCATGAGAGCAGGCATGCAGCACGTGGCGTACCTTACTGTTCAGCCAAGGATTCTGCTTGGGGAACTCCAATGTACATACTGCATGTTTTTGGACGTGAGAGGAAACTGGAAAACATGGAGGAGCATTTGTGGAGACTCAGCACCGTAGGGCCTCATGTCAAACTCAAACCCGATATCTTCTTGCTGTGAGGTGAAGTGCTAACTACTGCTAACTACTATGCTACTGTGCCCCCCTATATGGCCCCTAGCAGATAACACATTAAGGGATAGCAAGGATATAATATATTCTCGCTGTTTACTTATATATTTTGCATGAACCTACAATTGTCTGTGAAATTAATGGAGAGAAACCAAGAAGAAAAAACTCACAGTGTCCTTGGTCTCAAACATCCAAGTGAACTGCAACAGTATGAAATTCTAGTCATGTATCACAGAAAAAATAAAACAGAAGAACAACTGGAAATTTGGTTTCCCTTTCCACAACTCAATGGATATATATTGTGATCTACTACCTTAACTGCTATGACTCTGTTGTTATAATTCAATGTTTTTCCCAATGTAATTTATATATTTGTTCTACATTCCAAAAATGCATAAATACTTTTAGGTAAACAAGCTCGACAACTCACAATGGTCGGCTCACACCTCACCTCACTCATTAAGCGCCTCACACCTCACTTCTATATGGCAAATCAACTCTTGCATAGAGTGTTAACATGACAGGCCATCATCTGCAGGAAGACAAACGACATTAGTCCTCCTGCTCGGTGTTGTTTAGCTTGCAAACATGAACACACATATTGTCTAGAGTGGATAAATAGCTCCTGAACAGCAGTGCATTCAGACATTACATAAATAAACCAACAACATAAAAACAACAAATGCATTGTGAGCATTGTTCTACTGTTACTGAAAATCCCTGCGTTTTTATTCTTTGCAAAAACATCTTCTTTGTGGTTTAAAATAATATGTTGCTTTAATTTTATGATTATTATTGTGATACATATTATTGTGATTACATTATTTACATAATAAATGCAGCCTCAGGGCGGCACAGGCCGGTGTCTCCTGAAGCCGGACTCGGGGGGGCACGGGCCAGTGTCTCCCTGAGCCAGTCCCAAACCCGGATAAATGCAGAGGGTTGCTTCAGGAAGGGCATCTGGTGTAAACCTTTTGCAAAAACCAAATATGCGAATCAAACCGAAAAATTTCATACCGGATCAGTTGAGGGCCGGGTTAACAACGACCGCCATTGGTGCAGATAACCTACAGGGTACCAATGGAATTTGGGCTGCTCTGGGTCGAAGAAGGAGAGGAGGAAGGCATGTTCAGAAGCAGAGAGAGAAGAGGAAAGGCAAGAGTCTGGAACTGAAAGTAGGGACTTTGGATTTTGGGACGATGACTGGAAAAAGTAGAGAGTTGGTTGACTTGATGCAGAGAAGGAGGGTAGATATACTGTGTGTCCAGGAGACCAGGTGGAAAGGAAGTAAGGCTAGAAGCCTGGGAGCAGGTTTTAAGTTGTACTATCATGGTACTGACAGGAAGAGAAATGGAGTAGGAGTTATCTTGAAAGAGGAGTTTGTTAGGAATGTTCTGGAGGTGAAAACAAATGTCAGATAGACTTAAAAACCTGAAACTAGAAATTGAAGGTGTGATGCTCAATGTTGCTAGTGGCGATGCCCCACAGGGGGGATGTGAGTTAAAGGAGAAGGAGAAGTTCTGGAATGAGTGAGATGAATTGATGCAGAATATCCCCAGAAATGAGAGAGTGGTCACTGGGGCAGACTTCAATGGACATGTTGGTGAAGGCAATATAGTTGATGAAGAAGTGATGGGCGGGTTTGGTATCCAGGATAGGAATGTAGAGGTACAAATGGTGGTAGACTTTGCAAAAAGGATGGAAATGGCTGTTGTGAATACTTTTTTCCAGAAAAGACAGGAACACAGGGTAACCTATAAGAGCGAAGGTAGGAGCACGCAGGTAGACTACATCTTGTATAGACGAGGTCATCTGAAAGAGATCAGTGACTGCAAAGTAGTGGTAGGTTAGAGTGTAGCCAGACAGCATAGGATGGTAGTTAGTAGGATGACTCTGGTGTCAAGGAAGATGAAGAGGACAAAGGCAGAGCAGAGAACAAAGTGGTGGAAGCTGAAAGGGGAGAGTACTGTATGGCTCTTGGTGGTCAGGGAGAACTACCAGATGACTGGACAACTACAGCAAATATAATCAGGGAGACAGGTAGGAGAGTACTCGGTGTGTCGTCTGGAAGGAAAGTAGATAAGGAGACCTGGTGGTGGAATGAGAAAGTGCAAGAATGCATCCAGAGACAATGGTTAGCAAAGAAGAAGTGGGACACTGAAGGGGACTGAAGAGCACAGACAAGAGTACAAGAAGATGCAGCGTGAAGTAAAGATAGAGGTAGCAAAGGCAAAACAAAGGGCATACGATGACTTCTATGATTGGTTGGAGAAAGGAGGGAGAGAATGATTTATACAGGCTGGCAAAACAGAGAGATAGAGACGGAAAGGATGTACAGCAGGTCTGGGTGAGTAAGGATAGAGAGGGAAATGTATTGACAGATGCTACAATAGTGATGGGAAGATGGAAAGAGTACT
>CAAKHD010009378.1:194361-204983 GCA_901007705.1 Fistularia tabacaria | reverse complement strand
AAGAGGATGAAGAATGGAAAGGCAGTTGGCCCTGATGACGTACCTGTGGAGGTATGGAAATGTCTAGGAGAGGCAGCGGTGGAGTTTCTGGCTAGATTATTCAACAGGATCTTAGAGAAAGAACAGATGCCTGAAGATTGGAGAAGAAGTGTGATGGTGCCCATTTTTAAGAATAAGGGCGATGTGCAGAATTGCAGTAACTATAGAGGGATAAAGTTGATGAGCCATACAATGAAGTTATGGGAGAGAGTAGTGGAAACTAGACTGAGAGCAGAAGTCAGTATTTGTGTGCAGCAGTATTGCTTCATGCCTAGAAAGAGCACCACAGATGCAGTATTTGCTTTGAGAATGGGAATAGAGAAGTACAGAGAAGGTCAGAGGGAACTGAATTTGTGCTTTTGTAGACCTAGAAAAAGCATACGACACGGTGCCGAGAGAAGAACTCTAGTATTGTATGAGGATTCTGGAGTAGCAGAGAAGTATGTTAGACTGGTCCAGGACATGTATGCTGGTTGTTGTGCTGCTTGTTTGCAGTGGTGATGGACAGGCTGACAGATGAGGTTAGACAGGAGTCTCCATGGACCATGAAGTTTGCAGATGATATTGTGATCTGAAGTGAGAGCAGGGAACATGTTGAGGAAAATCTTGAGAGGTGGGGGTTTGCTCTCGAAAGGAGAGGAATGAAGGTAGTCGCAGCAAGACAGAATATATGTGTGTGAATGAGAGGAACCCGGGTGGAACAGTGAGGCAACAGGGAGTGGAGATCAAGAAGGTGGAGGATTTCAGGTACTTAGGGTCAACAGTCCAGAGCAACGGAGAGTGTGGAAAAGAGGTTAAGAAACGGGTTCAAGCAGGTTGGAATGGGTGGAGAAAAGTCTCAGGGGTTCTTTGTGATGGAAGAATTTCATCTAGAATGAAAGGAAAGGTTTACAAAACAGTGGTGAGACCAGCGATGCTGTATGGTTTGGAGACAGTGGCAATGAACAAAAGACAGGAGGCAGAGCTGGAGGTAGCAGAAATGAAGATGTTGAGGTTCTCTTTAGGAGTGACGAGGATGGATAGGATCATAAATGAGTCCATCTGGGGGACAGCTCATGTTAGATGTTTTGGAGAGAAGGTCAGACAAGCCAGACTGAGATGGTTTGGCCAAAGCCGAAAGGAAAAGAAGAAGAAGACATTATTTACATAATTATCATTGGCACTACTCTCATTACTAAATAGCACAATAGCAATTTAGTCAAAAGATTTTAAAAAAGGGCTAATAGCAAAAAATTTGGCGTTTCCTCACACAGAGGTGTTTTGCTTCATCCTTGAGAACACACTGATCCTCCTCTTCAACAAAATCAAAATATGCCGCTCATTATTCATTGAATGGGATGTCCTTGGAAGGGAAGAGTATGAATTTCTCTTTTTGGTTTTTCAATAATGAATGGAATGCAGCAGTCTCATTCCTCTGTTTTCATTTCCAAATTTGATTTGTGCCTTTTCCCTTTTCAGCAAGCAGTTTTATAGAACAGGGTCTTTTCAGTGATTAAAAACACTTCTGTATGAAAACGCTTTGATAGAATTTAGACATTAATAACTTTTCACCCTGTCGCTGAAGAACGCTTGATTCCTAAAATACCCATGACTGTCTGTGAGAATAGCAAGAAAAGAAATACCAGTGTTTTCATGAAAAATTTCTTTTTAACTCTCCGTTATGTTTCTGTCAGTATTGCATTGAGAAAGTAGTTATCTTCTCAGTCAAACATAGTCAACTAAAATTTGTACTTTGCTGCAATACTTTTTAACAATTTTACAGTGTCATTTTTCATATATTGTGTAGTTCTAAATTGCAAGATTCTTTTCCTGAACTTTCACCAACAACTCTCAAAGTGCTTTACACTACAAAGCATCCACCAATTCACACATGGATGGCAACAGAGTTGCCATGCAAGGCGCTAACTAGGCTGTCGGGAGCAACTTGGGTTTCTGTGTCTTGTCCAGGGCTACTTTGACACACAGGCAGGAGGAGGTGGGGATGTAACCACCAACCTTCCAATTGAAGGGACACTCCTGTACCAAAACCTGGCTTGATTTGACAACACTTAACATTAATTCAACAGTCAAATTACCAGACAAGAGATTACCGCGAAGTGTTTAGGATATGGCCAGGTGAACATGGTATACCTCCTGGCATGAATGCCAGTCCAGAGGAGCCAGCCATTTCACGGCCTATTTCTCTCTTTCATGGTATGATATGGTGACGTTCTGCTTTGTCATTATGCCACTAGTCATCGCTTGGCCTCCTGACAAATCAGCTCATATCCTGCGACTCACTCAACCCTATCATGGCCATGAATTTATCATGAGGAAATGTCAGACAATTACAAACCCATTGAAAAAGTCCATCAGACATGAAATATCATATCATTCGAATACACTATGTATGGAACAGATTTTGCACAGGCTGAAAACTTCATCAAACAAGGAAAACAATTTCATTACAGAATATTCAAAGAAATTAGCCTAATATACGATTGTGGATGGCGGAGTGGTTTATGCTTCCGCCTCTCAGCAAGAGGGTTTCTCGTTTGATTCCGACAAGCAGCCTCTCTGTATGGACTTTTGCATGTCTGCAAGGGTTTCCACCAGGTTCTCTGGTTTCCTTCCACATTCCACAAATGACAGCTGGGATACGCCCCAGCACCATTGCATCCGTAACTGCATATTTAGTGATAAAGATAATAAATTAATTAATATAATATATATAGTTAAAGAGTAAGTAAAGCTGTCAAATAATGTCTTATTACTATCCCTGTGATAATATAAGGACATTTAATATTTGGTGGTAGTAAATAAAAAATAAAAAAACCATAGTAAAGTACAAGAATCTTAAAATATGTGCAGGAGTTCTCTTTCCTTCACGGGTTTGCAGTGCTTGGAGGCTATTGTGGGCCCTGTGTTGTAAACTGCGACTTGAGGAGTGGTCAGTTTGACAGTTGTTTAGTTCCACCAAAATATGAATCCATCTCTTCCTCGCCAAGAATTTATCATCTGTGTTTGAGCTCTCTGGTCTTTCAGGTGGGAACTTTTTAAACTTTAAGAGACAGGAATGTAGTGCTCAAACAAAATCCCAAATCCAGCCGGTCACTCATTGGATGATGATATACTGGTGCTTATTCATGCTTTCACCCATTGAGTTGTTGGGTCTTGAAGCTGTTTTCAAGAGGGTCTAGTTTAGATTTCCAGTACATCCTGAGCCTGTTTATGCTATTTTGCTTGGGTAGATTTTGGTATTGGATTCTTTTAACTCGCAGTATGTGTTCAGGTGGGTGGTGGGAGTCAAAGAGTATGTATTGGTCTTTGTGTGGGTGTCTTGCATTCTTCATTGTGGAGGTTCATTCGCTAAATCAATGAAGACGAAGCAATATATACTTGTTTTGCTTTACTGTACTCTTCCTCAATGTAACATAACTTGAGGCATTTTTCACATTGTACACTGCTTTGTCTTGATACATTTTTTTTCAACCACATCCTGCTGTTAGCAGATGTTCATCAGTGAAATGAAGGCAGCTTTTATTCATCAGGTAGGTGGCCTTTCATCTGTATCTAGTGCTATTTTTGTATCTGAATTTGAAATTTCACAAGTGATAAAAACATATTAGAAGCCAGAGGAACATGTCTGTTACCACTGAAAATATCTTGGTGGATAAAACAACGGAAAATTGTCCCTAAAAAACATAAAAACAAACTATGTCTTTTCAACTACATTTTTTTTTTTGCATCAAGATCAAAGTAAATATAGGCAACTTATGCATGTGGGAGCTTATTTTCAATCCACATTACATTACATGCAATATGAAGAGGTAAAATTCTATTTTTAAAATGTTCCTTTTGGCAATATAATATAATATAATATAATATAATATAATATAATATAATATAATATAATATAATATAATATAATATAATATAATATAATATAATATAATATAATATAATATAATATAATATAATATAATATAATATAATATAATATAATATAATGGGGACCACATTGGTGACCCTGACGTGATCATGTCCCACTCCACCTCGGCCATGTTGCCTCACGGCCACCTGGTTTCACCTTATGGAAAGCTTTTCCCTCTTTGCGGAATTTTTTTAGATGAAGCAAGGTACACACCCAGCTGCCTTTCATCAGAAACTCGAGGCATACGGTTTCTGGTGGACTCTGGGTAGCAGAAGAGCCTGCTCCCCCCAACGTTCAGGTCAAAGGCAGCGGCCCACTATTGAGTGGGGCTAATGGGTCCTGCTTCGCAACTTTTGTATCAAGGTCGTTGCCTGTTTGTTTTGGCATTTTTGGGCCCTCCACTGCGATCGAAACCCTGTACATGATATTCGCCCTCCGAGCTGGTCGGCCGCTACGAGTCACAGGGGATTATTTCCCTGAGAGATCTGCTCTTCCACCCCGATCAGTAGCGGATCCTGTCATGCCCCTTGGCTCTTGATTTCCGGGCCGCATTCACCACTGTTTTCCACAATCTTTTGTGCCTGCAGAACTCATGTCGGCTCATTTTGTGTTTGTGAGACATGACGCTCACCGCTCACCTCTTCAACCCCCGTACGAGGGGCCGTTCCGGGTTCTTGAGGCGGGCGTTACATTTTTCGTGCTGGATACCGGCGGGCGTAGGGGCCGGGCCTTGCTGGAACGGCTGAAACCAGTGCACAGGGTGGCTGGCGATGTTGTGTCTCCCTTCCAGGTTTCCGCCGAGGTCGCCTTCCTTCCAGGGCTCCAGCAGCACCTCCATTGGTCCATCGTCTGGTGCCTTCTGCCGTTTCGACCGAGGGATGACACAGTAGTTATGGCAGGTTGTTCAAGCCTCCTGTGAGGGACTGGTTTGTTTTCCAGGGTTCCTTATGGGTTTCAGAGTGGGGCTGTGTGGTGGACACTATGGGGCATGGCCTCTCACCCCATGGGATTTTGGGCGTGGTTTAAGCCTAGGATTTATCGCCCCCGGAAGTTCACAGTCAGCTGGTTGCTAGTGCTTGTTATGTTACGTTTGAACTTTCCAGTCTGGAAAGATTGTGGAGTCATGGATTCCGCAATCATTTCCTCACCAAGCACTGCAACTTAATATAATAAAATAATTATATAATAATTATATTATATTATATTATATTATATTATATTATATTATATTATATTATATTATATTATATTATATTATATTATATTATATTATATTATATTATATTATGTAAAACTGGGGGTTAATAATCCTCAAATTCGGATTATGACATTCATTACATCAATGAAAATTACATCAATTGAAAATTTGCATGGGCCTTACATTTATGACGTTACACCCAGCTGCTAAAAACAGCTTCATCCTTCAGCCGGCGTTTGTGGAATTTGATCATGATTAAGATGAATTAACAATCCTGTCAAGATGTTTCATGCAAAACAATCACGAAAACCAGAAATGACAAGGAGAAAGACAAAAAACAAGTTAATCAATTCTTTATGTAGAAGGGTTGCATCCCCTCTATTAATGCTTCAGCATCTTTGGTTGAAAAAAGCCCCTGCAAGCTCCACTTTCTGCTCTCACACATGTAAATATTGATCCAAAGTGAGTGTGAGGAATTGATTATTCCATACAGACACTGGCTCAGGTCACGAAACATAAACAAGTTTGATTTTCTGCTTCAAAGGAGATTTCAATTCAATTTAACGCAAGTAATAATTTACAGAATAGAAAAACTGCTCTTGTTAGTGTGTTAAATTTAAATAATTTCACCATGGACAGATTGAGAGTACTGACTACAAAAGCTCTTAACAAGACATTCTCTGATTGTACCTGCACCGACACTTCTTGTGCCAATTCATGTATCAGTCAAATTAATCAGTTATATTATGTTATCCGATATATGTTATATAAATGATTTCAGGACTTGATTGCATATGTAAACCACTTTACCCATAAAAAACTTCTGAATTTCTGAATCGCTCCCTTTTTGATTGAATACATATATGTCTGCCATATGCGTTTTGTTTCCTAACCAAAGGTCATTTTTACTTCATATCTTTATAATGATTTTCAGAAAAAGGTTTGTCCATTCATGAATCAGCTAGTGCGTGCCGTGTTATGTCTTACCACAAAAAGATTGCTGGTGGGGATGACAAAGTAGATTGTCCAATCAGTGCGGAGCATTACATTTGAATAATTATTATTGCCATGGGAGACGAATGTCAGTTCAATTATATCTATTCCCTGCTGCTTGTGTTCAAGTGATCAGCTGCAAGTGCTCTTCCTGTCTTTGAATGTGCATGTTGAGAGAGCTACTTTTCTTTACAATGACCAAAAGTTGCCGCAGTCTTCCTCTTCAAATATTGAAAAGGCAGCAGCTTCCTTTTCAACAAAGTAGATTGTCCAATCAATGCAGAGCATTGGATTTAAATAATTAAATTCCTAGCTGCTTCACCATTCACAATTTTCCAAAACTTTCCTAAAAACTGATCACAGTACACAAATTTTGAGAGATTTGTAATGACTATATGTTTGAAAAGCGAGTCAATACTGTGGGAATCAGTTGTTGGTAAGGCTTGAGTCATAGGAGTGGATGTATGAAGCTCACAACAACTCGCACGCGTGGGCTCACTCACCAAGAACAACATGTCAAGGAAAGTTTAAAGTCACTAAATATTACTGCGGAATTGTATAATACCTTTATCACAAAGCTATTTGGGATCTTCAAGCTGTGCTGGGAATATATACCCCTTCAGTGTGACCAAAACCCTGTACATGATATTCATCTCACAATATGGGATATTTTAATTGTGAAACAGCTTAACCATTTAAAGAAACTAAGCACCTTTGAAGAGAAAAACGTTTTACCAAAACTAATGGGGGTCTCTATGAAATTGATCCTGCCCTTGTCCCAGCGACCTCACCAATTGGACCACTGAATTACACACTGTGACTTCGCCAACCAACAAGCGGGTGTTTTAAACTGAAACAAGGCTCTAACAGCAAAGAGGAGTTTTCTTGGTATTTTGTGTGTGAATATTGTGACAAGACTGTATGACAGGATCAGCGCTTTAACTTACAACTTATTAATCAAAATATCATGATTGTTAATTATTGACATTTTTAGATAAATACCTCCTTCTTGAGACTGTGTTCAACTTAGTGGTTATTATTTTCCAGCTTTGCTAGTGGTGCCACGAACGAAGGTTAATATCATTATTAAACTAGTGATATTCCAAGAACTAATAACTAATGGCCATCATTGATAATTTTTAGTTCCCACAAATAACTCATTCTAGCTCCACTCACTGCACCACAAATTGTGCCCCTTGTGAGGCTGGAGAAAATAGTGCACAACAGGTAACCAGTGGATTACAGTCTTAGTTTGATTAATTTCTTTGCCTTATGTTTTGTTTTGGGGGTTTTTTCAAGGCCAAATGCTTCAAAGTAAGACTTTTGAAGTACAAGAAGAAATGCCAACCTGAACAGTAAAATGACAATATAGTAACAAAACTGCAGCACTAGGTCCGTATCATGAAGCATAAGAGTCCTAGACTGAAAACACAAAAAGCCCTAGGCCGGCACAAACTGAATCTAGAAAATATTCACATTTTACACAGAATCAGTTAAACTTTTCACATTTTGTTAACATTTAATTGATTTTAAAATCTTGAAGAAAGAAGAATTACTCAAATAATTCAGTAATATGGTAATAAGTTTTATGACACATATTTAATTTTTTTACTTATGATTAAAAAAAAAATATATATAATTAATACAATAATTATTACATAATATTATTATTAATACTATATATATAGAATGTAATAATTATTTCATCCATCCATCCATGTTCTGCTGCTTATCCCAAGTTAGGTCGCGGGATCAGTAGCTGGAGCAGAGAGGCCAAAGACTTCCCTCTCCCCAGACACATGGTCCAGCTCTCCTGGGGGGGTTCCCAAGGCATTCCCAGGCCAGCCTAGAGACATAGTTTCTCCAGTGTGTCTTGGGTCTTCCCCGTGGCCTCCTCCCAGATGGACATGCCCAGAATACCTCCCCTGGGACGCGTCCAGGAGGCATGCTGACCAGATGCCCAAGCCACCTCATCTGACTCCTCTCTATGCGGCAGAGCAGCGATTCTACTCCAAGCCCCACTCAGATGGCTGAACTACTCACCTTTTCTCTAAGGAAAGATTTGCCACCCTGCGTAGAAAACTACTTTCGGCCGCTTGTACCTGTGTTCTCGTTCTTTCGGTCGCTACCCGCATTTCACCACGACAGACCAGTACAGAGTCCGCATCACTGCAGATGCTGCACCAATCTTCCTGTCGATCTCTTGCTCCATCCTTCCCTCCCTCGTGAACAAGACCCGACAAACTTGAACTCCTCCAATTTGGGGCAGGATTTCTTTCCCTAACCGGAGTCGGAACTCCCCCTGTTTCCGGTTAAGCACCATGGTCTCGGATTTGGAGGTGCTGATCCTCATCCCGGTCGCTTCAGATTTGGCTACGAACTGCTCTCATGAGAGCTGGAGATCATGGACTGGTGCCCCACAGAAGGACCCTGCTGAGGGTATAGAGTTGGTCTACTGTCCATGACCAGGATGAAAACCACACTGCTCCTCCTGGACCTGAGGTTCAATGACCCGTCTGACCCTCCTCTCCAGCACAACTGAATAGACCTTACCAGGGAGGCTGAGGAGTGTGATCCCCCTGTAGGTGGAGCACAACCTCAATTCCCCCTTTGAAAAAGGGGGGATTACAACCCCAGCCTGCCAGTCCAGAAGCACTGTCCCCGATGTCCATACAATGCTGCAGAAGCCTGTCAGTCTGCTTCCTCATTGGAAGGCTTTTTGATGCGATTGAGGAGGTCTGAGAAGTATTCCTTCCACCGATCTACAACGTATCAAGTTGTGGTCAGCAGCGCCCCACTCCCACTGTACACAGTGTTGACGGAGCACTGCTTCCCCCTCCTGAGTCGCCGGATGGTGGACCAGAATCTCCTCAAAGCCCACCAGAAGTCGTTCTCTATGTTCTCCCTGAACTCCTACCATGCCCGAGTTTTTGCTTGGGCGACCACCGAAGCCCCATGCTGCTGGGCCTGCCGGTACCTGTCAGCTACCTCCGGAGCCCCACAGGCCAGATAGGTGATCAGTTGATAGCTTCGCCCCTCTCTTCACCTGAGTGTACAGGACATGTGGCAGCAAGTCCAACGACACAGCCATAAGGTTGATCAAAGAACTGCAGCCTAAGGTATGTTGTTGCCAAGTGCACATATGGACACCTTTATGCCTGAACATGGTGTTTGTTATGGACAATCTGTAGCGAGCACAGAACAAAACACCACTGGGGTTCAGATCAGGGGGGCCGTTCCTCCCAATCAAGACCTTCCAAGTCGCACTGTCGGTGCCCACGTGAGCATTGACGTCTCCCAGTAGAACAAGGGAGTCCCCAATAGGAGCGCTCTCTAGCAGCCCCTCTAGGAACCCCAAGAAGGCTGGGTAAACTGAACTTCTGTTGGGTACAAAGGAAACAACAGTCAGAACCCGTCCCCCCACCTGGAGGCAGAGGGAGGCTTCCCTCTCGTCCACTGGGTTGAACCCCAAAGTACAGGTGCTGAGTTGGGGGGCAATCAATATGCCCACACCTTCCCGCTTCCTCTCACCAGGGGCAACTCCAGAATAAAAAAGAGTCCAGCCATTCTCAAGAGGCCCGGTTCCAGGCCCTACATGATGTACACATATAGATAGATAGATGGATGGATTTTTTATTTGATACATTTAAATAATGCCGATGCCTATGAGATTATATCGATATTATTCATAATTTGGATATCTTAAAGAATCAGAATCACTTTATTTGTCCCCAGGGGCAATTTGAGAGCACATGGGTAGCATCAACATCTGAAGATTTAACATCGATAATGATTTGCCCTTGTCTACAGCTGATGCAGCACATAAGTTGGAATGGTATCCCACTCCACACAGTTCATCTAAATAGCAAGAATGGTAGACATCAATTTTCATGCGGTACCATATGTATGAGATAATGGAAGGAGAAAACACATCTAAAAGGTCCTCAGACCTTGGAGGCTGCCACTGTGAGGAGACTTGTTGTTTTCATACTTACACGTCTGCTGAAATAGGTGAAAGAGAGGGGTGAAGAAATTAATGCAGGCTGACTGAGTCTGTAATTGAATCACAACATTCATTCATGAGGCTATCGTTCTAATTGTCAAAGAGAAACTGTGTCATTAATGAATATCGGGGGAAAAAGAAAAAAAAAACAGGAGTTGAAGGATGAGGTGATTATAAACCTCAGTGTGTTCCAGGAAGCCCGGAAACTGAATTCTGCATTTTTGCTTTTTGTGCAGAGAGAGTGCAAGTTGGACTGTAATAGACAGAGAGAGAGAGAGAGAGAGAGAGAGAGAGAGAGAGAGAGAGAGAGAGAGAGAGAGAGAGAGAGAGAGAGAGAGAGAGAGAGAGAGAGAGAGAGAGAGAGAGAGAGAGAGGCGTGGGATAGAGAGAGAGAGAAAGAGATAGAGAGGCGACAGTAAACATATAGTTAGTTCACATTTCCTACCACCCACCCTCTTATAAAATTTACTTTACGC
>CAAKHD010009378.1:179605-194341 GCA_901007705.1 Fistularia tabacaria | reverse complement strand
GAGGAGAATATAAAACAGAGTGTGTGAGAGGAAGGGAGGAAAGAAAGAGAGACAGAGAGAGAGAGAGAGAGAGAGAGAGAGAGAGAGCGAGAGAGAGAGAGAGAGAGAGAGAGATAAAGAGGAGGCTGAATGAGTAGAATTAGATTGCATTTTCCACCCCCCACCCCATCATTGTTATTTTTGGTCAAATAACACATTGGTCTCCCAGCCACAAGCAGGAGCAAAATGCAGTCGGTGTATAATCAATCCTTTCGGAAGGGGCGTGAGGAGGGGCTTGCTCTGTGCCAGCCGCTGTGCACAAAATGGAATAAATGTGACATTAGGGACACGGGTATCATTACCTTGATGAATTACGGAAGGTATAACGATTATGGAAATTGTCATCGACTGATCATTCGTCTCAATTTATTGCAGCTCAGTGCCACTATGACCGTGCAGACCGAAATGTTATCATGTCAATGGTTCTAGTGGTTGTTTCAATGCTTTCTTCGTCTCCCAATTGCGAAGCACTGTTGTGGCTGTTGTACAACATCCATTCCAGTCCAGATCCCATGTACAGACTCTTCATTGTGCATGGGGTGACGGGGCGGATCATTAGAAAAATTACTGGCAAAAATCAAGGTTGGTCATGCAATGGAGGAATTAATTCTCAAAACTCAAATAATCTATTAATCTCTGCGATTAAAAATCAGTGTGGGGTGAAGTAGTTAATCGAAGGAACTACATTATAGACAAAGAGCCATTTGCAACCCACTGTATTACCTGGGGTGTTCGGCTAACTTTGAAATTATTGCATCTGTGCACTGTGAACACCTGGCTCAGGATGCACAAAGAAAGAAATGTAACCATGGATGATCCATGAGCTGCAGATGGCGCCCAGGGAGCAGCTAGGGTTTCATCGTCTTGCTCAACAACTCTTCGACAGGCGAGAAGGAACTCAGGAAACGAACCAGGAACATTTGGTTTAAAACGCACCACTGTTAACATCTGAGTCATGCTGTCTCCTCAATTAATCAATCAATACTTTTATTTGTCTTTGTCAAAGAACACACAGAGAGATAACAACGAGATATCGTTTTGAGCGTCCTCCACTGACAAAGCCACTCAGTAGCTGTGTGGGGTGAACGTTGTTATCAAAAGTAATTTTAGAAAGTGATTCAGAACTAAACCAGTGAGAACATGATTGATGAATAGCTCTTGCTGTGGTTTGGACAAAGTTCAAAGTAATTGCAGAGAAATCCTCACTAACAGTGAAATGAGTAATATCTCAAGCTACCCAGAACTATATGACACTGGTAATTTTCCCCGGAACTTTTATTTACAAAATATTGGACATTGTAGACAAGTACTGGGATACTTAAGGATAAAACAACAGCCTCCTGCATCACATTTGGTCCCCAGGTAGTTGTTGCCCTGTATTAATGAAGCTTGACATTTTTTCATGTGCAATAAACCAACTTAAATCAAAAGTCGTATTCAAAAACAGAAGTGGGATTTTTGAAATATGCCTGTTAAGCAATGAAAAACTTTAAAGCCTACAGCATTTCAGGAAAATAATATGGATGATTATGATGCCAATCCCAAGCAAAACAATTGCAGAAGCAACATTCCACAACACTAAGAAGAGTATTATCCCAAGAGATGCCACAAAATGTATTTCTTCGTGCTTGGTCTGAAGACTGTTGTGCAACCTCAGGGAGCTTGTTAGTGCTCTGCATGTTTTCAAGTATTATAATAACACACCTACAATAATAGGAGAGAGCCATTTAGCCCGTTTGCTCACATGACGCATCATGTCCCCCCCTATCGAGAATATGAATATCATTAAACTCTTGACAGTCATAATTTTCAGTGCAGTGGTGAAATTGGTTAGCCTCTGAGACAATAAATCACAGTTATGTCAACTGCCCTCATTAGAATTCAATTTATGAAAATTGTGCAGGATATGAAGATTTGAAAAGGTCTGGACTCAATGAAAGCCTGTGATAGAGCCCCTCTGGAGAGTTTTCTAATCGCTGCAGCAGGAATATAGCCTCCTAATGGAGGACATATCTCTTCATTACCCTCGCGTTGGAGTACAGTAGCATTCACTCAGCTTTTGATAAACGCACTGCTGTTTTCTTACCCTTGCACTTTTAGCACACAAAAGTTGCCCACATTTAACCAATTCCTCTTGGAGGGAATGTTATTGCTTGTACTAAGTTCAATAACCAGCTAGGGAGTACATAATGGTCTACTTAGCTAACATTGGATCAGAATCCCTTTTCCTTGCCTAGCAGAATAAATTTGGCAGGAAAGCGTGATCATTTTACACTATATGTCAGAAATTTTGTAAAACTCCCATTTAATCCAACTGTGTTAGAGATTTGAATGTACACCATCTTAAAATGGGATGGTGTCATACTTCTTTTGGAGTATGAATTTTAACTTGGGGAAGGAGGCTGTTTTTTGTTTATTTTGCTTTTGACAACTGCTGTCATAGGCTATACTCAATCATTCAAAGGGAAAACTAGATGATGAAAGATTGTTCTTCATAGGACCACACGGAAATCTTTGATAATGTTCTTTTACACACATATTGCACAAATGTATTCTTTGAATACTACTGGACCATCTCTTCTTTACCATTTGGCTGCTCCTGTCAGGGGTCACAACAGTGAATCAACTTCCTACATCTAACCCTATTCTCAGCATCCTCTTCTCTCAAACCAACCATTTTCATGTACTCTTTCAATGCATCCATAAATCTTCTCTACAGTGTTCCTCTGGGCCTCCTGCCTGGCAGTTCCAACCACAGCATCCTTTACTAATAAATGTCTTTTCCCTCCTCCGTACATGACCAAACCATCTAATTCTGGCCTCTCTAACCTCTTATCTACAAAACATATAAGATATAACAAACTATTGGTCCATAGAAAAAAAGGAAAAGCAAAGTAAAAACATAAAAAAACTATGTCCTTGTCTTCAAAAACACAGCTTTGTTACCTTACTTCTAGTTAGTTACAAACACATTGTGATACTCTTACACTACTGATATTTCAAAACAAGTAAGAATTGTGTCCTTAGCATTCTTAATGCTGGAGCCTATTCGAGCTGTCACCAGTCAATCACAGGGCCACATATACAGACAGACAATCATTCACTCACTCACTCACTCATTCACAGCAATTTTCCCAATTTTCCAATTAACCTGCTGTTAGTTTTTGGACTGTGGGAGGAAACCGGAGAACCCAGAGGAAACCCACACAGATTTCTTTGATGGACTGCAGTCAGGAGTTACATTTCATGCTGAGTCCAAAAATAATACTTTTCTGTTTGGCACATAGATTGCAAGTTGGGAGGTTTTGGAGGAACTTAGACTGACACAACTCTAAAAATTTATATTTTTACAGTTTATGTTCTAACCCTAACCCACACAAAACACAAAGAAAACAGAATTTCAGATCATGGGGCTGTTAAAGGTTTGCTGGGCATATTTTCTTGTCAAAAATAGCCTCTTTATTTTATGCTGCCTTTATTTGGATTCCATATCAGATATTTGCACCAAGCATTTGACAAAATACAAGGCCAAGATGACAATTTTCCCATCTCTCTCATTATTCACTTTGACACTCTGGTTAGGACTCAGCAGAGAAATACTTGGTAGGGGACTGGAAATTATATATTTTTTGTTGTTTAGTGGGTACTTAGGATATGCGCTTTCTTTTCTTCTTCCAAAGCATTTCACATGGGAGCACAACAAAAGTAGTACAAGTGCTGAAAAAAAAGGAAACTTTTGGAATTGAAAGATGTAAGTTAAGGTACTCTCCTTCCCCAGTGGTGAGATGCTTGCAATGAATTTCATTAAATGGCCTAACAGGAAAAAAACAATAAAGCAAGACACAAGACACAGAGAAAGTGGTACTTCATATGTCAATGTTGCCAGGTTTGTATCTCTTACCCAGAGCTAAGTAGTTGCTCCACTTAATCTCATTTGACCAGACAAAGACAAAGAATGTTTCACAATCGGCAATGCCCTAAAAGCAAGGAGCTCATTTTTGCAGAAAAACTGTTCAATTCACATTTGATTATTTACATTAGCTGTCATGTAAGATTTCAAAGTTCACGAAACAACTGCTGAGGTGACTCGATGATGCTATGGTTAGTGCTTCTCCCTAACAGCACAAAAGTCCATGGTTTGATTCTGACAGGGACCCTTTCTTTCTTTGCATGTTCTCTCCGTGTCTATATGGGTTTCCTCCAGTTTCCTCCCACAGTCAAAAAACACACAGTCGGTTAATTGGAGTCTCTAATTTGTCCAGACGTGTGATGACAGAGGGAAAGGTTCTTTGTTTCTTTATGTGGCTCTGTGATTAACTGGCGACTGGTCTGATTTACTCCTCATAAGTGAGAATCTGAATCAAAAAACGTTATTTGTCCCTGAGGGGCAATTGGGCAGCATGAGGGGTAATAGTTCCAACATTTACAAATACACTAATACAAAAAATAAGTAATTTACCATATCTGACTGAGTCACTGAGCCCTGCCTCTTCCCAGCCCCCACCCTTACTGCTGGGTAAGTGACAGAGATAATGAATGAATAAATGACGAAACCGTTTATTTTAACGTAAGACATTCATTTAGTTAAGTCACAAGTTATGCTTAAATTTCATTGACATTAGCTTTGACTCCATGTCTTAAACATCCCACCACTGCCTCATCTAGGAGGGAAAATGGTAAAAATATAAAACATGTAAGAAATTTGTGACATATTATCTTGAACTGATTTGAAAGTAATTATGACTTGAAAAGCCAAATGTACTGTAAATTCCATGACCCCCCGAAAGGGGGGGGGGTGTTAGCTTTATAATCATAGAAAGTGTGCAGGACATTTCTGTCTTTTCTGCTCTTTTCTTCTCTTCTTTGTCTTCCCTGAATATCCTGTTAAAGTCAATAAAATTTGATCAACAGGTACAGTAACAGTTGTAGCACTTTCTTCGAAAGTGATCGTAAAAGTGAAAGTGAAACTGTTCAGTACAATAACAGAGTGAGCAGATAAAGAGAAAGTAACCAGGATAGGATTAACATGAGATGACATCAGAGATAATACTTTTAGCAGTCAAATCTGGTAGGCAGTGATTTGTGCATCTTAAAAAGAGAACACACACAAGTTGAAATGCTGGTAAGAATATAAGGTTGCGAAATGTTCTTATTTTATCATTTGTTAGTGTCTCATGTGCTCTGAAAGTATCCACATTTAAGAAAACAAGAGGGATTGAGAAAAAAAGAGTTGCATTAGATTATGATCCATCCATTCCCAATATGGCAACTGAGTCTTGGCAAACAGCTGACTGCATTGTCCCTTTTATAAACAACAAATACGCCTCATCTCAACATCTGTGAAGGGATGCTTGTCATTTGATAAGTGACGGCGTACAGCCAGATGAAATAAACTCACTGACAGCAGCATCTTTAAACACATATTTTATAAACTGTCAACAGTATGATGAAGAATCATTAGTGTATAAGACTAAGCAGAATCTGCTTTGACATGTCGCTGCATATGAGTTTGGGCCCATATTCACCCATAAAACATGAATCCTGCATGCTTAAATCTTTTTTAAGACAATAATCATCGGTAAATAATTATCTAAAAAGGTATAACTTGCTGTCTCAATTCATAAAGGCATGTCAAACTTATTTTTTCAAAAATTGCTGATGCTATCTTGAATGTTCGTCAGACATGAAACAATGAATTCTGAGAGCTATGTTTCAGCAGGTACATGTGGTCATTTTTATGTGTCTGTGACAGCTCACATCCCCTCTGTGTTCTCCTTGCAAATATCATAGATATGTAATGCTTTTAATTGAATCATACTTTGCGAAACAGTGTTACAGAAATAATCAATAGCTGCAAGCTTAATAAGAGGTCAATGGTCAAATCCCCTGCTAGTTATTTACAGAAAACTGTGTCAAACAAATATCCTCGAGAGGTTTTGCAGAATGATGTAAGAAAGTGTGTCCGTGGTTACTGTTATAAGAAACCTGTATACAATTTTTGATTTTTTGGATTTAGAAACGTTAATATTAAACATTTCAGATACATTTGATGATCAGTGTCAACAGTGACTGTGTTTCATCTCTGGATGTTGAGTACCTTTCATTGTTTTATTTGTGAGTTTTTTTATGCATCTGATATATAAATGATCAATAGATAGATAGATAGATAGATAGATAGATAGATAGATAGATAGATAGATAGATATATGCGTGTGTATATATATATATGAGGTCATGTTACATGAATATATATATGGTCAAGTGACACAGAAAGGAAGCAAGGAAAAAAACTCCAAGATTTGTAGTTATGTATACATATATAGTGATTTATACATGTATGTGTAGAAATATATATATATATATATATATATATATATATATATATATAGATAGATAGATAGATAGATAGATAGATAGATAGATAGATAGATAGATAGAGAGAGAGAGAGATTTATATATACATATATTCTTAAATTGCATACAATTTTGTTGTGCTTTTGAAATGCAGTGAAGATAAAGGGCCTTTTTATTCTATTCTATTCTATATGATTTTTTTTTCAGAAAACAACGATTATTTTCCATTTAAAGCATTCTTATTTATTTGTTTTTTTCTTTACACTTTTTTCTTGCACTTTTTTTTTCTTTCCTGTGTAACATGGCCTTGATGATCTTTTGCCACATCAATGCCTGGACGGATGGATTTAACTCAATACAAAACAGAAATTGTTGCATCCGCTCATGTGCCGGTATGTTAAAGTGCATTTTTCTAATGAGCGAGTGATGATGGAGACGGGTATTTGACGGAGCACTGAACAAAGATCCCCACAGAGAGAGAAATAATGGACAGAAACCAAGATTGGATTTGGTGTTTAGACAAACACGTGCTCTAGAAAAAAAGAGAAAAGAAGGAGATTGGAGGAGAGAATGGAGAGCAGAGGACAGAGGTTGTGTTTGAGTTCAGGTCCCTGGCGCCATCATCAACTTCCCCCTGTACTCTGACCTGTGACCTCCCTTTAATTCAAACGGACGACTTCCTGCTCCCGCTCCCTCTCCGCCTCCTTCCCATTTCAGGAAGCGGTAATTGGGTTGATCTCTACAGAGCTTTTTTTTTTTTTTTTTTTTCCTTTAATTACTCGGCCCTGGTAATCTATTCAAGTTCGGTGTTGAGAACATTAGACTCAACTAAGTACCCAAAATCATACAGAGGGACTCCGGGGGTGTGACTGCTTTAAATCAATGTAACACAGCTGAAATACTTTAATTACAGGCACTTGACATGGTTTTGTCATTTCATAAAAGGACGGTTCCCGGGATGGGTTTGGAAATAATTTGAGAAAAATCAGCCCGCCGCCTCCTCTAAACGTGCTCTTTGAAATAAATCATCAGCTCGAGCTCTCGAGTCAAAGCTGGACAAGATCGTAAATCCCTACGAAGGGAGGTTTGATTGCGTAATTGTTTCATATTTATCGAGAGGAGCTGACAGGCAGGCGGGTTCAAAATATTCATTCATTCATTATCTATACGGCTTTTCCCGCGGGGGTGCTGGAGCCTTTCTCAGTGGGGATTGGCCGAGACAAACAACCATTAACTCATTCACGTCAGTGCAATGTCAGGTCTCCAATGAAACTACTGAATGTCTTTGACTCTAAACCTGAAAAATATTGCATGACTTTATTTTTGCCGTGAAATGTTGTCCTTGACTTATAGATTCTTTAATTTTATTGGTTTATTCATTGATTCATTCATTATCTGTGCTGTTTATCCCGAACTGGGGGAAAGTTAAAGTCTCCAGTGAACCCATTGCATGCTATTGGATTTTGGGTTGGGAAACCAGAGAACCTGTCATTCATCGCCCTGGTTTGAAACAGAGAAAAAAATATTCATTCATTCATTCAGTCATTCATTCATTATCCGTACCACTTGGGGGCTGGAGCCTATACCGGCTGTGATTGGGCGAGGGGCGGGGTTCACCGGGAGTCCTGCCGCCAATCGCAACACTTCCTCTTTGATGGATGGGACTTTTTAGTACTCCGTTCCCAAACCAGAAGGCTCATCACTATGGAGATGAGAACCAATCATTTGGCACCGGGTTCCCATCATGGGGCTACCGAGCGATGAAGTGTCTCCTGCGGTTAATAGAGGGTCCATCTCCATTGCGTGGATGTCACAATAAAAGATATCCCACTATTTACCTATTTTTCTATTTTATTTCATTGATATCATATTTCAGCCGTCTTCAAACTGTTTATTTACCCATAAAAGCTCATGGGTGAAAAATTGAAACACGCCATGAAATACTGCGGCTCTTCGGCTGTAACCGCCGAGATAATTCCAGGTTTTATGGCGGCTCTGCCTCCCCGGAACTGTTTGCGAATCTAATATTGGGGCCCGCACGCAGCTGACCTCGGCGTGCGGCGAGGGATGGATCGTGCGAGCGTACGCGCCAACGCGCCAACCTCCGGCAGCGGCGTGACGTCTGTTGTGCATCCACCTTGTGACAGCAACATATATATGTATTCATATATATACTTAATATTTCATCCCCAGCATGTAAACTTTAAGTGAGAGATTGATTTCTATAATGAAAATGAAGCCAGTGAGGCGGAAACACTGACAGAAGGATGGATGGAAGACGCTTTTTTTTTTTTTCTCCCCTCGACTTTTCAGTCAAGCGACGGTATGGAATGTAATGCTGCGTGTGTGCGTGCGTTTGTGTGTGTGTGTGTGTTTGTGTGTGTGAGCGCGCACAGAATGCAGCGGGGTTGTGTGAGCTGTGTATTGATCTCAGCAAGGTGATGTATTATTAAACAGAGGCTGAGAGAGGAGACGGGCTCGGAGAGGCTGATGTCCCTCACTGTTTGTGGCCTTTCTTTTTCTTTTCTTTTCCTTTTTTTTTTCCTCTCTCCGTCCTCTCCTACCACCTGGCTCTTCCGCCTTTCATGTTTCCTAATTCTTGTACATCCCGAACGGGGCCCCTAACTTTTCCGTCACATTTGCTCTTTCGGCTTTTCTTCTCGTTCCGTTTTATCTCATTCTCCTGCAAGTAATTATCTCGCCCGCGACTGGAACATTTGCTGCCTCATTCATTGATCAGTTTTTCTCTCTTTTTTTTCTTCTTTCCGCCCCTCTCTTATTTCATTCTTCCTCAATTTCCCACCTGCTACCGGCTTCGTGACTCATCCTCCTGTCTCTTTCTTTAGGCACTTCATTTCATCTGTCGCTCCCTCCCCTGCTTCCTGGTCCTTCTCCTCCTCTCCGTGGTCTCCTGGGCAAAAGCTCGCTGATAAGCCCGTTTGAATGGACTCGCCTTTGTGCTTCCCCTCTTTTCTTTTTATGACTTCCTTTCACGTCGCCGTGTTCCTCCAGAACCCCGCCATCTACAGACTCCCGGCGTACCCCTCGCTCCCATCGCCCACCTCGCCGTTCATCTTTCACTCAGTCGGAAGAGATTTTACGTGTCACACTCCCATCAATTCCGTCTCCTCGCTTTCTTGCTTCCCGTTCATTCACCGACCACCTGACGCCCAAAAAGCACACAAATATATGCCGAGCGTCTCTCTGCGCGCGGTTATGAATGTGCGTGAGGATCTTTTAGTAGTCCGAGTCCTTCACCGCGTGCCTCCTCCTCCTTCTATCTTCCCATCTGGGCTTGAGAAGGTCAGCGAGGGGAGGATCTGGAGAGCAACTGTGACACATACTGAGGAGGAGATAAGGATGGAGAAAGGCGAGGAGGAAGAGAGGGGGCATGGAGAGAACCAATCAACAGGTCCAGTCTTGACCTTTGAGATGAAGCCTCTTGTTAAGCCCATCCAGCCTTGACAGACAAACCTTAGTGATCCCTCTTATCCCATATATGCCACATCACCTTTCCTCCCTGTACATCCCATAAATACAGCAAAAGGATGATACAAAAATAGAATCGTGTCAGACTCTCATCATATTTCTAGATAAAGAATATAGATAACAACAACAACAACAACAACAACAACAACAATAATACACCCGACAACACCCGAGCAACACCCGAATTTCCCCTATGGGGATCAATAAAGTATTATCTTATAATAATAATAATAATAATAATAATAATAACAATAATCATCATCATCATCATCATCATCATCCAATTATTCTTATTATTAGTTTTAGTATTTGTTTTATTATTATTGAGAATATTCATTATAACATAATAATGGCATCATTATTATTACTATTATTTTTGAAATCTGGTTTAAAATTTGGTAAATAAGAGCAGATATTTTCAATGGCTAGTTAAGATAAGAATTCATTCTTAACTGGGTGGCAGTTGTTATGTAAAACTCCGGTGTAAACTATGGTTTTGTTTTTCTTACGGTGGTTTGACAAACTTTGACAAAATTAAGTCATTTTATACAAATGTATTTCATTTTATTTTATTTTATTTTATGGTGTTGCCAATGTAATTAAAATTGTGGAAAAGTAGAGAGAAAAAACATTTATAACTCTGGTAACAGATGATTTATGCGATGTTTGTTTTTTTGAGTGCTCTATTTACCTATATCATTTGCCAGATGGTTCTTGCACATATTACATAAATACAGATCAAGTCTTTTGAACCAACTAGAAAGAAAGAAACCTGTTAATCCAGCCCCGAGCAGGGCATGAATTTCAAACGGAGCAAACATGTGATGAAACAAAAAAAAAAAAAGAATTAATAAAATAAATAAATATCAAGCAAACAATTGTTTGTTATCCCGAGCTTAATCTCCTGCAAGGTTCTCACATGGCCGACTATCGTAGCCTTTGTACCGGCACATCTCTAAGTGGGCTTTTTGCCCCCCGGAGGGAATAAACAAAGCAATTGTTCTCCTAACACCTCCTATTCTTATCCATTTAAGCCTCTGTCTGTTCCGCTGTGAGGAGGATGACGGAGTTCCCCTTTGCAGTCGCGTGATTAACCCCGAAATCCAACTTGCACCTTTCGCAAATTCACAACAACGACGGAAATACATCCTTTTTTTTTTTTTTTTTACCCCTTCCTTCGCCTCGCCTTGCCCGTCCTTTTAAACTCTCATCAACCTGCTCCGTTCAGAACCCGGGCCGAATGCATGCAGAAGCATGGACGAGTCCAAGCCGCGGCAGCTATTTCAGGGTGGCCGCTGGCCTATTGATTGCTTCGTTCTTATTTATTTATTTTTTTATTTTCTTTCCTGTAATGCCCAGTAGAGGTTTTCAGACAGATTGATTGGGGCAGTGTGTGTGTGTGTGTGCGTGTGTGTGTGTGTGTGTGTGTGTTTGTGTGCGCTTTCGTGCGAGTGCGTGCCGCGGATCTGCCCGGCGTCATCGTTCAATGTTGAATGAAATGTGCAATTTGAACACTTGTCATTCCCTTCGGACCATCGAGCGACGCTACAAACAATCAGTGTCTGAGTCCAATACACACTGTAGACGAAATACAAACACCAATTGTCAGCAGCTTCCTCCTGGAGAGAGATTTTCTGATAGAAATCAGGCTTTGGGGGTCTGCCGGCGCAAACAAGCGGAAACAAGAGAACTTGACTCTAAAAAAAGGCTGCAGGCCAGAGCTGTGGTAACGCTGTACATGATGCTAATTGAAGTTTTATACCTTTTTCTGATCTAGGGCCTCCATACCTGGCTTATCCTGAGCTCAGGGTCGAGAGGCAGGACTGGAGCCCGGATCTTGTCACTGTCATTTAATACCTCATTCACATGTCATATCGTAACAGCCACGGCTTCACACGTCATATAAAAACGTATGACCGTTCACTCTCACATTCACATGATACAGAGAGATACAACCATAAACTCTCTCATTCACGTTATATAGAGATATACAACCTGTCCCTCTTGTTTATGTCATATAGACATATTCAACCATTCACTCAGTCATTCACATGATGGAGAAATACAACCATTCAGTCTCTCATTCACGTTACCTCTCATTCCTTTTTGGCCATCAGACTGAATAACAGCAGTCTGGATGGGACACAACTCTGACTGGTCACAATATTACTGGTCAATTACCTTTTTATTCTTGTTTGTGTGTATTATTTATCTATATATGTTTTTTTGTATTTAAATGTAGGTATGGGCATGTGTATGTATATATGTATGTATATGTGTGTATGGGCATGTATGGTGATATATGTGTATATATATGTGTGTATATATATGTTTGCGCATGTATACATTCTTTCTTTTCTAACTGTTTTGTTTGGGGTTTTTTTGTGCTTATATATATTTTGGCTTTTTTGATATTGTTATTGTTGCGCTGCTGCAACACACGAATTTCCCCTATGGGGATCAATAAAGTATCATCGTATCTAATCTTATTTAGAGACATTCAACCCTTCCCTATTGTTTGTCTCATATAGGCATATTCGGCCATTCACCCTTTTATTCACACGTCATTACAAGAAAAAATTACAATCAACCACCCGCTTTTCCATTCACACATCTGGGCAATGTTGGGTCTCCAATGAAGGTCTTGCATGTTTTGGGAGTGTGGGAGGAAACCGGAGAACCTGCAGGAAACCCTCGCAGACACATGGAGAGCATGAAAAGTCACAACGGAATTGATCCTCAAACCTTCTTGCTGAGAAGCCAAGTTTTATAGAATACGGTGAAATCTCGGCTCTTACATTTCCAGTCTAATCTTCATTTTATTCTGCAAACTATTTACCGAACACATTCTTGAAAAGTCCAGCAGCGAAGAACAGCCCGATAAGGTTCGTAGCCAAACCTCTAAGATACACCAGCTTCTTCCCATCATTGTCTCATTCTGAACTCATTTCTGCCCGGCACTCGATTCACTTTGTGGCAACGGCGGCGGCAAGAGGACCATCTGACACCGGCCCCCGGTCGAAAAAAAAAGCTTTTTTCAATCCCCGCCACCAAATTGAAGACCTATGATACCGAGATGAAGGTTAGCCAGGTGGCTCAAAAAACGACGTAATCAGCGGGAGCACGTCCTTTAAAGGGATTTTAAGCCCAACGTCATCCGCTCTCCCCTCTGTCCAGCCTTGGTCGAGTACAATGTGCCGGCTGGATGGGTCAGAGCGAAGAACTTTACCAAATCACAGAGCAACTGCGGTGGAAACAAGACACTACAACGTGGCTTTTACAAAGTCCAAGTCCGAGTCAACATCGTTAATGTCTTTTTTTGTTAGCAGAGCGTGGTATAGTTTCTAAGTAGTTGAAAGTGTATTCCAGTCAAGTGTACTCCCTTCAAGCAGTTGAACTTTGGGTGAAACTCAGATTCAACACATTTCCTTGCTTCCAGTGATGCTTGCCAAAAACTCCTCCGACAAATACATGCCTGAAAACTGTTTTGGTTTTAAAAAATTGCAAAGATTTAAAAAAAAGAAATGTTCTTCGCGTAGGTTACGTGAAAATTCAGCAGCATTGCATCTCGATCTCGCGATCCCAACGCGTCGGCACAGATCGTAAAACGGGAAACCTTTGGTCGCAGGGAAAGTTCTCGATGTTCATCACCTGGCTATTGAAAGAATTGGTTAATCAAATGCCAGTTATGTAGCAAAACAGTCCTCTGGCCTCCTCATTAACCTCCCCTTCCATGTCCGATATGTCACCGGCAGAACCGTAACCTTTTCGCGAGTCATTCTCGGTCCTGCGATTCCATTTCCCGATGTCGAAAAAGGGAACGCACTTTGCCTGTACAAGTGATTTATTGCTGATTTATTATCCTTATACACAGATGTATTATCCATACATACGCAGTGTGTGTGTGTGTGTGTGTGTGTGCGTTTGTGTGTGTGTATCTATGTGTGTGAGATTTCATCATGCCTTGATTTTAAATCACTTCTTTTTTCTTTTTATGGAGCCCCGTGGCGAGACTTGCCTTATTAAACGTGATAACCAGTTAACTTCTCTGAGGGCATGTCATCATATTGAATTGCTCTTTGTACGTGCACGGAGGTCATGCATGAGAGGGGGGGGGGCAAACATTTTTAACCCGCTATGACCGGTCGGTCTTTAATTAAATCGGGTTTCGTTTAATTATAATTTCCCTTTGTTCTCAACTTCGATGCCAGTAATTTATTTTTT
The DNA here is from genome assembly GCA_901007705.1 of Fistularia tabacaria. Taxonomy (NCBI): domain Eukaryota; kingdom Metazoa; phylum Chordata; class Actinopteri; order Syngnathiformes; family Fistulariidae; genus Fistularia; species Fistularia tabacaria. The sequence goes on along the minus strand of CAAKHD010009378.1, from coordinate 180,235 downwards.
TTTAAAACCAACGCTATCAGTGGCACGTTGCGCATTTATATCCCAAAGGCAACCGCAGGCACTTTGGGATCAAATCCACGATCAATTCCACTTGAGAACTCAAGGCCATTTTCCCATTACACTTATAACTCTGGGGAACCGAACACATTATGTGTCATCATGCAGAATCTCATCTCGCCATTTCAGTTATTATTGAGAGAGATTGTTTTTATCGGAAAACCCCAGAGGGTTTGCTTACTGGTAATTCCTCATAATGCAATTTTTTTGGTTTGTTTGTTTTTTGGCATGATGTGAGTTTTCGGGTCTTATGGGTTACACATGTCTACATACATCAGTGTGCTTTTTAATTTTTTTTTTTTTTAATGTTTTTTTTTTAAAGTACAAGCATCGGTTAGCGTGATCTTGCCGGAAGGCTATCTCACATCGGGTTTCAGACGTTCCTATCTTTCACATCAGCGCAGCACCCCTTTCCGACAATTCAACGCCATTCCCCGGATGAGAGGGCGGGGGGGGGGGGGGGGATTAAAAAAAAAATTTCCCCCCCAAAAAAAAAAAATGGGGGGGGAAAAAGGAAAAGGGGTTACGCCTTTAAAAAACCCGCGCTCCCCCTCCCCCGGGGCCCCCCGGGGG